>CAWUFW010016778.1:0-292923 GCA_963921515.1 Calotriton arnoldi | reverse complement strand
CAGAGCCCAGGTGCTGGTTGTGGAGTGGTTGGAAGTCGTCTGTGTCCCTGAGACTTCAAACAGGAGGTAAGCAGACAGGCCCTTGTAGTCACTCTGTGTTCAAGTGGTGTAAGTCCAGTCCTTCTCATCCAGGCAAGGAAGGCAGTAGGCAGGTCAGCCCAGCAGAAAAGCAGTTCTTCCAAAACAGCAGTCCAGCAGAGTGGCTGTCCTTCAGCAGCACAACAGTCCTTCTTCCTGGATGAGAATCAACAGGTCATCGACCGGTCCAGAAGTGTACTGAGTAGGTAGGGTCAGAAGTCCAGTTTCTATACCCAGTGGTGACTTTGAAGTGGGGGAGAATTCAAAGAGGGGCTTTGAAGCGCACAGGGATCCTCCCTTCCTGCCCTGGCTCCAGACTCACTACAGGAGGTTAAGCAGTCCTTTGTGTGGGGACAGGACACAGTCCTTTCAGGTGTAAGTTTGAGGCTGTGCGCTGCTTCTCCTGCCTATTCCTGCTCAAGATGGCCCATCAGTCATACCTAAGCTCCATTTGTGTGTGGCTGTCTAGAGGGAATTCACAAGGCCCAGCTGTCACCCACCCCAGACGTGTATTGGAAAGAGGCAGCAGGCACACTGGGTGAAGAGCAGAACAAGAAAGTTGCCATTTTAAAAATTGTAATGATAAATTCGACCTTAACATTAAAGAGGATTTATCACTCCAATTCAATAGATACTAAACATGACAGTTCAACCTCCTTCAAATTGGGAATTCCACTTATTAGATGTAAGAAGGAATCCCCAATGTCAACCTATGGGAGGGGTAGGCCTCACAGTAGTGAAAAATGAATTTACGAATTTTCACTATCAGGGCAGGTAAAACTCAAAAGTATATATCCTGCCTTTTAATTGCACAGCACCTTGCCCTGCGGGTTACCTAGTGCCTACCTTAGGGGTGATTTATATGTAATAAAAGGGGAGTTTCAGACTTGGCAAGGGGTTTTATATGCCAAGTCGACATAGCAGTGTAAACTGCACACACAGGCTCTGTAGTGGCAGGCCTGAGACATATAAAGGGCTACTTGAGTGGGTGGCACAATCAGTCCTGCAGGCTCACTATCATCAATCTAATTTACAGGCCTGGGCACATATAACACACTTTACTAGGGACTTATAAGTAAATTAAATATGCCACTTCTGGATAAGCCAATGTTACCATGCTTAGGGAGAAAGAATATGCACTTTAGCACTGGCTAGCAGTGGTAAATTGCCCAGAGTCCTAAGGCCAACAAAACAGATTAGCAAAAAGTGAGGGAAACGGGCAAAAGGTTCCGGTGAAGGCCACCCTAAGGCTGACAGGTCTAACACGTGCCTCCCCCCCCAGCTGAAAATGGGTAGAGCTACCCAACCTGGGAGTTCTCATTACTAAGGCGGAAGAACGTAGAGAGACCATCCACATTGAATTACAGAGATACTTTGGCGGCGGACTGTTATTTCTGCACCTCACATCAGTTTCAATTTTATCACGTCCCTTACGCATCAAGCCCTTACACCAGCCGTCAGGTGATGTCTCTGTGAGTCAGATCATAAGCAAGATAGAGGGGTTGGGCGTGCGTCAGGTTATGAAGTCCCAAAGCCAGAATTTTATTTTTTCAAATGAATCTTTATTTTCAATCAAATTCTCACAGGGTAGGTGATTGTACGATCAGCCAACGCGTTTCGTTCTCATGGTGAGAACTTCGTCAGGGCTATCAATTTAAAAGTGTGTAAGTACAGATTCCTAAAGGGAACTTGACGCGAAAAATGAATCGCACCTCAGTAGGTGAGTATCTCTCCTTAGGAATTAAAGGTAGATGATGAAGGTAATCGCACCCCACAAGAGTAATGGGTGATAATTAGCCTAGGTCCAATAAGACCTTTTATTTCTATCTTACGGAAAGCGATCCTCCAGTCAAGTCGCTGTTCCAGGATAATCTGCTGGAAACAGTATGGAATCGCAGTGCCTCAGTCGGCTTTAGTATATTATCTTATTTCCAGAATCTCCTGCCAGAATGAGCATCCACATTGGCATGGTCTGTCCCAGGTCTGTGTTGCACCGTAAAGTCCATTCCCTTTAGGGAGATGGACCACCTCAACAATTTTGGATTCTCACCCCTCATTTGCATTAGCAACCTGAGGGCCCTGTGGTCTGTCTGAATCCGAAAGTGAGACCCAAACCGGTATAGTCTCAACTTCTTCAGTGCCCAGACCATAGCAAAGGCTTCCCTTTCAATAGCACTTCATCTCTATTCCCTGGGAAGTAATCTATTGGAGATGGAAGCTAGAGGTTGGTCTAAGCCCTATTCATTAATTTGTGAAAGTGCTGCTCCTTTGCCATGCTATGAGGCATCAGTTTGAACAATTCATTCTGTGGAAAAGTCAGGGGCCTTGAGCACAGGGGCTGTGCACATAGTCTACTTTAGGGCGTTGTTGGACTTGGCCCTTTTTGCAGGGCCATCCCTGAACTTTTTGCCTTCCTCCTAGCCTATTTTCTGACCTGTTGGTGGTTTTATGACTCTGGGCACTTTTTCATTGCCGATCAGTGCTAAAGTGCATATGCTCTCTATTGTAAATTGTTGTAATGGATTAGTGACTCCATGATTGGCTTATTTGATTTACTTGTCAGACTCTAGTACAGTGCACCATGAGTGCCCGGGGCCTGTAAATCAAATGCTGCTGGTGGGCTTGCAGCACTGGTTGTGCCACCCACAGAAGCAGCTTGTAAAATGTGGCTCAGGCCTGCCATTGCAGAGCCTGTGTGCAGTCTGGGACTGCCATGTCGACTTGGCAAGTGCACACAATTGCCAGTCCCTAAACCTTCCCTTTTCTACATGTTAGTCACCCCTAAGGTAGGCCCAAGGTACTCCTGTGGGCAGGGTGCATTGTATGTGAAAGGTAGGACATGCCCTGATGTGTGGGGCATGTCCTGATAGTGAATGACAGCCAACTTCGTTTTTCACTATTGCAAGGCTATCTGTTCCCATAGGCCAGAGTGGGCAGTTTGATTATAACATCTTATAATTATAACTGACCCAGGGAACAAGATAGGAAAATAAAGTTTAGTATGCCTGAACTCAGAATGTTAAAATACATCTTTTAGTGTGGGTGATTTTTACATTCTGTGTTTGAAAGTACCACTTTTAGAAAGTAGGTATTTTCTTGCCTAACCATCCAGTATGCCTCTGCTAGGTTTGTGTATTCCATGTCTGGTTTGTGAGTGACAGGGGGCTGGAGAGGGTCTTGGCTCCAGCAGTCTGATGAGTCAGGGCTGGGCTGAATAGAGCCCACATTGAATAGAGAGTAGGGGGAGGAGATTTCCTTTCACTTGCCTGAGCCTTCATAGAATAGAGAGTAGGGGGAGGAGATTTCCTTTCACTTGCCTGAGCCTTCATAGAAAAGAGAGTAGGGGGAGGAGTTTTCCTTTCAGCTACCTGGGCCAGGTCTGCTTCCAACAATGCTGTCTCCACCTCCTGCCAGGAAGCTGCACCAGGGAGGACAGAACTGGTTTTGACTAGGTACAGACACTCTCTGCCTTCAGAGAACAAAGGATTTTGCAGTATAAATATTGGGGCCCAGACCCCAGAACTTTAGATCACTTCTGGGAATCAAGACAAACCCTTTGCCAAGGAGAGAAACCAAGGAAGCTGAAGGAGGAGACTGCCCCTGTGCTGTTTGCTGTTTGGGGGTTGGCCTGCAGTGGTTACTCATTGCCAAGGAAAGGAGAAAAGGAACTTTGTGTGTACTTTTACTATCTTGAGGAAGATCTCCAAGGCGTCAAATGCTTTCTAACATACCTCTGTCCAAATCATATATCTGGGTTTATTTGGGGTCAGCTCAATCAAGGGGGCAGCAATGGTGCCATTTCGTTTGACAAACATCCTGTGAGGCCTAAGAAGGCTCTCACCTAGGCTTGAGTCTTTGAGGGCTCACAGGCCATGATGGTTTCCATCTAGGACTGGAGGGGCCGCATCTTAACCCCTGCCCACCAGGTGTCCCAAGTACACCACAGACCCCTGCCCTATCTGGCACTTGCTGGCCTTGATAGTCAGGCCTACAACTTGCTGGACCTGAAGCACTTCCTGAATTTGAAAGAGGTGGTCCCTTCAGCTGTTACTGAAGACTGCTATGACATCCAAGTAAGCAGCACTGAAAGCCTCCATACCAGCCAAAACCTGGTTCACTAGCCTCTGGAAGGTGGTAAGGGCGTTATTGAGTCCAACGGGCATCACCCTAAATTAAATTGATAGTGGCCCTCTGGAGTGGAGAAGGCTGACATCTCATTGGCTCCTCCAGTTAGGGCACTCTGCCCATATCCTGAAGTAAGGTCAAAAGTACTCAGGGAGTGGGCAGCCCCTAATCTGTCAATCAGCTCATCCGCCTGGGGGATTGGATAAGCGTAAGTCTTGGTGACTCAATTGAGTCCCCTGTAATCTACACAGAACCGAAGTTCTGGTGTAGTGCCCGGTGGGGCAGCTTCTGGTACCAGCACCACAGGACTGGACCAGGGGCTACTGCACCTCAAACTCCAGCATTTTGTAAACCTCATCTTTAATGCTGGCCCTCACTTTGACAACCTATAGATTTTATTCTCGACAGAGAGGCTGTCTTTTGTATCAATGTCATGGGTAGACAAGTGTGTCACCCCAGGAGTGAGAGAAAACAGAGAGGAGACTTGTCCTAACAACTGGTGACAGTCCCTCTGCTGTTCTGAAGTTAGGGTAGGGTAAGGGTTTACACCTTCCACTGAACCACTCTGCTCTTTCCAGGCTAGGAGGTCAGGGGGTGGTTCACTCTCCTCTTCCTCCCTCCCATCTGTCACCAACAACAGGGTGACCTCAAACCTGTCAAAGTGGTGTTTGACATGGTTGAGGTGGAGAACCCTTAGGGAGTGTCTAGGGGTCTTGAGGTCCACCAAGTAGGTGGCCCCCCTTTCCTCTCAACACTCTCATAGGGACTAGCCCACTGGTCTTGGGGGGAGCTGGGGGGGACAAGCTCCATCATCCATCATAGCCTTCTGGTCATACCACTGCTTCATCACCTCCTGGTTGACCTCTAAGTTGTCAGAAAGTTGCTCCACAACTTGGCCATCTGGCTCCTGAAGGCCAGCACATAGCTAACTACATCCTGGGGAGGTTTCCTGAGAGCTTACTCCCACCCTTCCTTTACCAGACTGAGAGGTCCCCTTACAGGATGTCCATACAGAAGCTCAAAGTGACTAAAGCCAGCCCTCTTCTGTGGTACCTCTCTGTAAGCAAAGAATAGGCATGGCAAGAGGACTTCCCACTTACGCCTCAGGGCCCTGGTAGGCCTCTGATCATGGCTTTGAGGGTCTTGTTGAACATTTTAACAAGCCCATTGGTTTGTGGATGGTAGGGGGTGGAGAACGTATAGGTAACTCCACACTCCTTCCACATTGACTGCATATAAGCAGACATGAAGTTGGTGCCCCTGTTATACACCACTTCGTTGGGCAAACCCACTACAGTAAAAATCCTCATCAAGGCCCTAGCCACTGCAGGTGCAGTGGTGGACCTCAGAGGTATGGCCTCTGGGTATTTTGTGGCATGATCCAGCAGAACTAGGATAAACCTGTGACCAGAGGTGGTCTGGTGATCCATGTGTCCTACAATGTCGATGCCCACCCTCTCAGGGGGTGCTAACAAAAGGTAAGGGAGTCAGGGGGGCTTTCAGCTTCTGCCCTGTCTTCCTGCTGGTGTGGCAGGTCACGCAACTCCTACAGAACGTGTCTGCTGAAATCTTCATCTTGGGCCAATAGAAGTGGGGAACAAGCCTGGCAAAGGTCTTGTCCTGCCCCAGAGGTCCTGCCAAGGGTATCTCATGAGCCAGCCCCAGTAGGAAGGCCATGTAGCATTGGGAAACTACCAGTGTCCTTGTTGCCCCATGAACAGGTGGCGTAGGCTCACTATACAGGAGGCCATCCTCCCAGTAAATGTGGTAAGGCGTCACCAGCTGCCTGGGCTTCGCCCTGTTGCCTTATGCCCTCCAGGGTTGGGCACTCCTTCTGTGCCTTGCAAAACTCCTCCCTGGTGGGTTCCTCCTCTACTTGTGATCCAGCAAGTTCAGGAAGGTCACCAAGGGAGGCAAAGTCCTTCTCAGTGGGCTCCAGGACAACCTCCTCTGGCGCCTCATCCATCTCAGCTGGGAGACATTCAGGGGCTGGTTTCCCACACCCCTTGTCCTTCCCTGTCTTGGCAGCTGTCTGGGCCATTTTTCCAGGCTCCAGACTTCCTTCACTCCTTTTCTGGGCAGCCATGGACCTAGTGGTTACACACACCCACTCAGGTAACCCCAACATTTCCTGGTGTGACCTGAGCTCCACTACCTTCCAGGTAGTGTGCTCCATGTATTTGCCTAACAAAATGTTCACAGGCATGGCATGGCAGGGCTCACAGCAACTTTCTGAAGACCTGTTCTCCCCCCCCCACCCCCCTCACTCAAACTGTGATCCTTACAGTTGTCAGCTACAACCTGGTGGAATGTATTGGGTAACCTCCGCCCTGGCGCCACCAGTTGACTCCTTACCATAGTCATACTGCCACCTGTGTCCTTCATAGCCTCAACACCTTGACCAATAATGGTGACCCACTGCCTATACTTTGCAGTATTGTAAGGCATGTGGGCTTTAGGCCCCATCTCCATGTCACCCAGGGACACTAGGGTAACCTCATCAATGCACCCCCCTCACTGACTGGAACAAACTCCTCCCCAAGCACTATGCTTGCAGCCCATACTGTCTTACCTCCAGTGAGAGGCTGTGCCCTCTTGGAACATTTTGGATCCCCCTTGTAATGTCCATATTCAGAACAGTCATAGCACTTGAGGGGCTTGTTCTGACTCTTGTCAGGGAAACTCTTTTTCTGATGGCCAGATTGAGTATGGTATCTTTTCCCCTGTGAACTGTTTTAGGGGCCTTGTGAGAGCTCCTTTTTATCTCCCCCTCTTTCTTCTTGTGGGAACCCTGAGCACCATTATGGGAGTCCCCCTCCAGATGCCTTTCTGGACACTCTGGTGCTGACACAGAGGCCCGCCTCTTCAGCAAGCTTCCTGGGATCAGTCAGCTTGATATCCACTAGTTGCTGGCGCAGCCCTGGAATACAAATATCAAACAGGCCTTCAGTGCCTTGCTGGAATAATCTAAGAAATCCACCCAGGTCTGTATGGAACGTTTGTGGCTATTCCTGAATTTCTGCCTGTACCTCTCCGGGGTTAACCCAAACTTATTGATAAGAATTGCCTTCATAGGGGTATTGTGTCTGATCTTCTACCTCTAGTGTTAGGAGTGTTTCCCTCCCCACTGTGGGCATATACCTTCACAAGCTCCACCTCCCCTCCCAGTACGCCTAAGGAAACTTGTGCACCGTTAGAGCCACCTCATAGGCTGAGAACCACTCAGCAGTGTCACCCCCACTACATAACGGGGGCCAAATCTTTTGGGATGTGGACCTTCCCTTCTCCAGTGGACACTACAGGTACACTGCCACCATTACTGATGGACTCCACCTGCATGGATGTGTTGTCCCCGTGCTGAGGCTTAGCTCCTGGTCCATCTTCCTGTGCTCTGCCTCCATGGCCAGGCTCTTTTCCTCCATGTGTTTCTCTTTCTCTATTAAATCTTTCTCTCTCCATCTTTAATTTAGCGAGCTCCAACTTGAAGTACCTTTCCTCCCTCCTGTCCCCCAGCTCCTCTGGGGACAGGCCTCTGGATGACACACTGCTCTGTGTTAGGGTGGAATCTCCAATCCTGGAAGGATGTTGCCACCCTGCTCCACACGTAGCATTCCAAGACCGTCTTCTGGGACCTGGTCCAACTCCTCATCATCCAGCTCCTCCTCCTCTTCATTGTCTGTGAGGTCCAGATGGGCCTCTGCCCATGCCTTTAAAGCCTTCTGGAGCTCTGCCTTTTTTATGCTCCTGTTGGCAGGCAGCTCCTTATCCTGGCAAAACTCATTGAGCTAGGGCACTATGTAGCTCTCCCGGTTGACCAGCTCAAACCCCATCTTCGGAGGAAAAATCACAGATTCAACAGGCAGGTTTTAGGAGGATCAATTTGTAAAAATTAAAAATGTCAGTCGGGGAAAATAGAAAATTAAAAATGCCTATCAGGGAGAATAGAATTTTTTTTTTAAATGCCGGTCAGGGAGAATTGACTCAAGTTGGTCTTTGGTATGGATTTGTAGTGTATACCAAATTACTGTAAGCTACTGCACAAACACAAGTCCTATACTCACCGCTGATCACCAGTGTTAGTAAATGGGTTTCTGGTTGGCAGAGGTATGCACCCTGCACAAGCAGGAACTGCAATCTTAGTCAAGGTAAGATGGCTACACCCTATAAATTAATCTGTGCTCACTACCTGGTAGCTTGGCAGTGACCAGTCAGGCTTAACTTAAGAGCCAATGTGTAAAGTATTTGTGAAACAGGTCAAACAGTGAAAACATCTCACACAAAGATACCGCACCTGGTTAGAAAAATAGGGCTTAATTTAATGAACAAAACACGACCAAAGCGACAAAAATCTAATGCGTAGAACCAAAGTTATGAATTTTTAAAGAATATCTTGAAATATAGAGCTTAAAAGCATAAAGCGCCAACCAGAGTAATTTGGTCTTGCTTGACTGGTACACAGTCAAAGGTTCAGACCCACCGTGATAGAGCGCCGGTAGGATACCGGGACCAGCCTTGGTCTGCTGCAAAATACCTTGTTGCATCGTCGACTGATCCAACATGCAAGCAGCAAAGGGGTGATGCGTCATCGTTGAGCTTCTAGCTGAAGTGGATGTGTTGCGCATTCGGCAAGCAATGTACTGGATCCTCGAAGATGCGTTGGAAAGGAAGGTTCTGTGGTACCTCTCTGTAAGCAAAGAATAGGCATGGCAAGAGGACTTCCCACTTACGCCTCAGGGCCCTGGTAGGCCTCTGATCATGGCTTTGAGGGTCTTGTTGAACATTTTAACAAGCCCATTGGTTTGTGGATGGTAGGGGGTGGAGAACGTATAGGTAACTCCACACTCCTTCCACATTGACTGCATATAAGCAGACATGAAGTTGGTGCCCCTGTTATACACCACTTCGTTGGGCAAACCCACTACAGTAAAAATCCTCATCAAGGCCCTAGCCACTGCAGGTGCAGTGGTGGACCTCAGAGGTATGGCCTCTGGGTATTTTGTGGCATGATCCATGCAGTCGGCAAGCGATGTACTGAATCCTCGAAGATGCATCCGAAAGTAAGGAATTACGCAACGCAGTCATCAAGTGATGTATTGCATCCTTGAAGATGTGTTGTAAAGGAAGGTGCTGCGCCATGCAGTCGGGAAGCGATGAACTGGATCCTCGAAGATGCTTCAGAAAGGAAGGTACTGCGCCTCGCAGTCGGCAAGCGATGTATAGGATCCTCACAGATGTGTCGTGTCGAGGGAGATTCGCCGGTTCCAATCGGCGCAACATCGTTGATGCGTGCGTTTTGGCAGATGCAGCACTTTAGGGCCACTTTCAAGGGTCCAGGACTGGATTGGCACTACTTGGCAGGGCAGGACTCACAGATGGCAGAGTCCAGGTGCAGGTTGTGGAGTGGTTGGAGTGCTTGTGTCCCTGAGACTTCAAGCAGGAGGCAAGCAGACAAGGCCCTGCAGTCACTCTGGGTTAAAGTGGTGTAGGTCCAGTCCTTCTCACCCAGGCAAGGAGGGCTGCAGGCAACAGGCAGGTCATCACAGCAAAAAAGCAGTTCTTCCAGAGCAGCAGTCCAGCAGAGTGGCAGTCCTTCAGCAGCATATCAGTTCTTCCTGGCAGAGTATCCACAGGTCATAAGTGTACAGAGCTGGTAGGGTCAGAAGTCCGGTTCTTATATCCAGTGGTGCCTTTGAAGTGGGGAAGACTTTAGAGAGGGGCTTTGAAGTGCACAGAAGTCCTCCCTTCCTACCCTGGCTCCAGACTCAGTACAGGGGATTAAGCAGTCTTTTGTGTGGGGACAGGACACAAACCTTTTAGGTGTAAGTGTGGGGCTGTGCCCAGCTCCTTCCTCCCATCCTGCCCAGGATGGTCCATCAGGATGTGGATGGCCCATCAGGCACACCTAAGCTCCCTTTATGTGTGGCTGTCTGGAGAGAACGCACAAGGCCCAGTTGTCACCCACCCCAGACGTGTATTGAAGACGGGCAGCAGGCACACAGGGCTAAGAGCAGAAAAATGCCAACTTTCTAAAAGTAGGAGAAAAAAGAGAAAACCCGGTTATCCTGTGATTTACTGCAATTTCTTTTGAGCAAAAACCTGAGTGAAAATTGCTTCTTCTGATTTGGTTATTTATTAAACCATATCCATCAAAGGATATTTTCAGCTTATTACTTTATGTACATTTTAGAAACATGTGGATAAGAACCACCATTAGTCCATCAACAAAGAACACATAGCAACATCACATATATTTACATACAATTGAATTACAACAAAGAGCACATAGCCACATCACATATATTTACATACAATTTAATTATTTCACAACATTTACCACAAAAACATATATTTACAATAACATCAATAACCAATGTAACCCAGCTAATCAATTCTTAGCCGGAATCAAAAGCCAAATTTGTATGTCAACATTTGATACTTGAAACATCTTCAAAATGACATAAAAAAATTACGTCAAATTGACACAAAACACCGAAGTTGCGCCTATAATATCCAAATTCATTCAACTGCCTGTTAGTGCAACTGCCGACGCGTTTCAAGCCCCAGAAAACTCGGGGGCTCTCATCAGGGCTTCTTAATTATGTAATAACATTGGTGTGATAACAAAAAACAACAATACCCAGTCACTAAATGTGCACCTTATTCTACAACGTTATAAAATCTTCAGTACAAAAAAAAGGGGGGGGGGAGGAAGGAATCCTACCTGATGGTAGACATTTAATTCCATCAGTCTGGCTGCTGTCAGTTCCTAAACGGACAGAGAGCCGACTCTATTCAGACATGAATAAAGGAGGAAGGCGAGAAACATCTTGTTTCCTTTTCCAGACAGAATACTGTTCCGTGTTTCAATCTAAAACAGAACAGGAGAGTGTGTTTGGCGATCTCTCCTAAATACCATTACGTCTTTACAAAGACCGGCAATAAACTAGCACGTACCTGGCTACATAATCTCGTTTGTCCCAGCCATCCTGTTAGTGTATTTAAGCGGCGCCGGGTTACTTGCAGCGTGCTACAAATATAAACAGTAGAAACCCCAGTCACTAATGACTGAAATAAACTAACATCCATCGTTTTAATGTCGGAACATACCTTTAACGGTACTTCTTTTCCAAACGGGTCCCTCGTCCCAGATTCAACAGACCGCGACCTTTCTTAAAATAAACGAAAGTCGCGTTATACTTTAAACAACACTGGGAACCAAAAAATCGCCGTGCGGCCGGTCTGAGAAAATGTACTTCCTTCGCCTTCCTCAACTCCCAACGGCTATTCGGTGGACAGCAAGGGCACTTCCTGCTAAAAGCCACCTTTCTATAGACTTGCGCTAGGTATTCTGGGGCATGTAGTTCTAGGGGCAAAATATAAAATAAAACCTAACTCTCCCCGGTCAACAAAAAAATAATCTGAGTTAAAAACATGAGCACTTCCATAAGAAGGAACACCTGTTACCTTTTTAAAATGGTTGACCATAATCCATCAAGCCCTTGCTAGTTCCGACATTTCATTTAAACCAGAAGTAACACTATTAAATTTGAGAATAAGGTAAGCCTCCTTTTGTAGGAGCACTGAATCCATATCAAATTGTCTTTTGAAGGTGTTTAGGGCAACTAGCACCGTCCACTTGAAATCTCTCTCAGAGTGTGCAGCAGCCACAAAGTGCTTTACCATAGGGGCCGTGAGCACTTTCTTTTTTATCCTGGACCTATGTTGTGTTATGCGTTGGTTAACCTGTTGATTAGTCTTCCCTATATAGATCTTATTGCAGGGACAGATAACCGCATAAACGACATTCTTTGTCTTGCAATTTGTAAAAGAGGAATGTCTCCACTTGACATTCTGATGGACGAACTCTGTGCCCTCTAGTGTAGAGTCACAAGCCACACAGTTGCCACACTTGTGGTGGCCCTCCACCGGGTTTAAATTCCACTGGGCCTGGAGCGTGCCTTTCTGCTGCTGTTTAAAAATATCTGCTTTGACCAATTCCTGGCCTATACTCCTATTCTCACAGCCGCTGTTTGCAATGAAAAAGAAGGGGCAAGACAGGTTTTGCAACAAATGTCAGTTGCGCAACAATATTTGTCTAAACTTGTGGGTGTCTGGTCCAAACGTAGAAACACAGACCAGCCGGTCTAATTCGGGTTTCTCCTTTTTCTGTAACAACACCTCTCGGGGGGTATACCACACACGTTTCATCGCGTGCTTTAGCATTTTTTTAGGGTACCCTCTCTTTTGCATTTGATCACAAAACATGGCCGCATGCTATTCAAAGTCACTTTTCATAGAGCAGTTCCTGCGGATTCGCAGCAACTGCCCATAAGGCAAATTATCTTTTAGACTTTTCGGATGCGAACTGTTATGGTGGAGAATAGTGTTCTTGTCTGTGTCTTTACGATAAAGAGAGACTATAAGTTCATTCTCTAACGGCACTACTTCTAAATCCAAGAAAGTCATTTTTGTTTTACTCTTACACAAGCTGAATTTTATGTCAACATGTCTGGAGTTTAACCAGTCATGGAACTTTTCAAGATCTTCGACAGGCCCAGACCAAAGGCACCAGACATCGTCGATTTAGTGAAGCCATTGAGTTATATGGTTTCTGAAAGGATTGTTCTGAAGGATGAATCTTTCCTCATATTGTGCCATAAAGAGGACCGCCATTTCTGGGGCAAAAGGACAACCAATGGCGGTCCCCTGTCGAAGATCTTGAAAAGTTCCATGACTGGTTAAACTCCAGACATGTTGACATAAAATTCAGCTTGTGTAAGAGTAAAACAAAAATGACTTTCTTGGATTTAGAAGTAGTGCCGTTGCTGTCCACCGAATAGCCGTTGGGAGTTGAGGAAGGCGAAGGAAGTAAGTTTTCTCAGACCGGCAGCACGGCGATTTTTTGGTTCCCAGTGTTGTTTAAAGTATAACGCGACTTTCGTTTTATTTTAAGAAAGGTCGCGGTCTGTTGAATCTGGGACGAGGGACCCGTTTGGAAAAGAAGTACCGTTAAAGGTATGTTCCGACATTAAAACGATGGATGTTAGTTTATTTCAGTCATTAGTGACTGGGGTTTCTACTGTTTATATTTGTAGCACGCTGCAAGTAACCCAGCGCCGCTTAAATACACTAACAGGATGGCTGGGAAAAACGAGATTATGTAGCCAGGTACGTGCTAGTTTATTGCCGGTCTTTGTAAAGACGTAATGGTATTTTGGAGAGATCGCCAAACACACTCTCCTGTTCTGTTTTAGATTGAAACACGGAACAGTATTCTGTCTGGAAAAGGATACAAGATGTTTCTCGCCTTCCTCCTTTATTCATGTCTGAATAGGTCGGCTCTCGGTCCGTTTAGGAACTGACAGCAGCCAGACTGATGGAATTAAATGTCTACCATCAGGTAGGATTCCTTCCTCCCCCCCCCCCCCTTTTTTTCATCCTTTTTTTTTGTACTGAAGATTTTATAACGTTGTAGAATAAGGTGCACATTTAGTGACTGGGTATTGTTGTTTTTTGTTTTTTTAGAACACACCGATGTTATTACATAATTAAGAAGCCCTGATGAGAGCCCCCGAGTTTTCTGGGGCTTGAAACGCGTCGGCAGTTGCACTAACAGGCAGTTGAATGAATTTGGATATTATAGGCGCAACTTCGGTGTTTTGTGTCAATTTGACGTAATTTTTTTATGTCATTTTGAAGATGTTTCAAGTATCAAATGTTGACATACAAATTTGGCTTTTGATTCCGGCTAAGAATTGATTAGCTGGGTTACATTGGTTATTGATGTTATTGTAAATATATGTTTTTGTGGTAAATGTTGTGAAATAATTCAATTGTATGTAAATATATGTGATGTTGCTATGTGTTCTTTGTTGTAATTCAATTGTATGTAAATATATGTGATGTTGCTATGTGTTCTTTGTTCATGGACTAATGGTGGTTCTTATCCACATGTTTCTAAAATGTACATAACGTAATAAGCTGAAAATATCCTTTGATGGATATGGTTTAATAAATAACCAAATCAGAAGAAGCAATTTTCACTCTGGTTTTTGCTCAAAAGAAATTGCAGTAAATCACAGGATTACCGGGTTTTCTCTTTTTTTCTCCTAGTATAAAACGGCCCTACCCGGTGTTTGTTCTTTTGGGCCTAACCCCCCTATCGTTGGCAACTTTCTAAAAGTGCCATTTATAAAATTGTAATGATAAATTCGACTTTACCATTAAAGAGGATTTATCACAATTCCATAGGTACTAAGCATGATAGTTCTACCTCCTTTCATTTGGGAAATACACTTATTAGATGTAACAAGGAATCCCCAATGTCAACCTATGGGAGTGGTAGGCCTCACAGTATTGAAAAATTAATTTGGCGTTCTTCACTATCAGGAAATGTAAAACTAAAAAGTATATGTCCTGCCTTTTAATTACACAGCACCCTGCCCTGTGGGCTACCTATGGTCTACCTTAGGGGCGACTTATATGTGAATAAGGGGAGTTTAAGGCTTGGCAAGGGGATTTTAAATACCATGTCGACATGGCAGTGTAAACTGTACACACAGGCTCTGCAGTGGCAGGCCTGAGACATGTTTTAAAGCGCTTCTTGAGTGGGTGGCACAATCAGTGCTGCAGGCCCACTAGTAGCATTTAATTTACCGGCCCTGGTCACATATAGTTCACTTTACTGTGAACTTATAAGTAAATTAAATATGCCAATTGTGGATAAGCTAATGTTGCCATATTTAGGGAGAAAGCACATTCACTTTAGCACTGGTTAGCAGTGGTAAAGTGCCCAGAGTCCTAAGGCCAACAGCAACAGATCAGCAAAAAGTGAGGGAAACAGGCAAAATGTTTGGGGGAAGACCACCCTAAGGCTGACAGGTCTAACACTAGTGTTACGTAATTAGGATCTTGTTAAGAGTAATTGACTACTCTGGGGTAGTTTTAATAGTTATCAACCCAAGATCCAACCTCCTTAATTTAACAAAGTCCTGAACAATTATAGTCAGTTATGTATCTTATTCTTTCAATTTGTATTTCTCTACCCACCTAACACGTCCTCCTAATCTCCGCTCTTTTTGCCATATTAGTGTACCAAAAGTTAGGTTCTTTCCTAATTGCTAGTTGGGACTCGCATAAATAGCATCTGTGGTTTTGTATGCTTAATTTACACCAGGAAAGGCCACTAGTAGTCTGTATTAGGTAAGAAATCCTCCAAATATATTTATGGACTCTGATGCACAGCATTTTCTCTCATCGCCATTGTTTTTTGTGTTGATATTTTTCCTTTGCTTTTTCATATTTCACCGTTTTTGAGTGCACATATGTAAAGCATTGCAGTCTAGACAAATCCTTTAGTTCAAGCGATTTTTATGTAGAGGTGCTGTTCTCCCTCATGCTGTCTAATACGTATGAATTCTGTTTGAATGTCTCAATAAAAGCTATTGAACAAGACTTGTTATTGGCTTAATTTGCTCAAAATGTCATACTTCTATTACTGTTTTCCAAAAATCCATTAAAGTAGTGTTTAAAGCATAAAACTATTAAGTCATAAAGGCTGGTCCGACAATGACAGACTTTACCTTAAAAGAGTTGTTATGTTTAACCCTTCTGTGAACACTGGCCACCTCTCAAGATAAGTAATACCCAGAAGAAATGTTTGATATGACACCAGCAATCCATGCTTATTAACATTTGACAACCCGCCCCTACAAATTAGGAAGGACAAGAAAAAGGGCTGAAAGGGCCGAAGAGAAGTTGAGAGGAAAGTATAGTAAATACTTCATTGTGGCCAAAACAGCTTTTCATTTCCATCCTCACTCAACTCACAACTCTAACAACCATAGTTCTCAAATTAAATTTTCCTGTTAAAATTGGAAGGTGTTCACTTTCAGGTCTCATTGACACAGCAGACTTAATTTTTGCTGGCTTTAGGATTCTGGGCACTTTACCACTGCTAACCAGTGCCAAAGTGCATATGCTCTGTACTCAAAACATGGTAACATTGGATTATCAACAATTGGCATATTTAATTTACTTATAAGTCTCTAGTAAAGTGCCCTATATGTGCCTAAGGCCTGTATATTAAATGCCACTAGTGGACCTGAAGCAATGATTGTGCATCCCACTTCTGTACCCCTTTAAACATGGCTCAGGCCTGCCACTGCTGAGCCAGTGTGCAGTTTAAACTGCCATTTTGACCAGGCTAGTTAACCTACTTGCCAGGCCCAAACCTTCCCTTTTATTAAATATAAGTCACCCCTGAGTAAGGCCCTAGGCAGCCCTATGGGCAGGGTGCAGTTCATTTAAAAGGTAGGGCATGTACTTTTAAGTTTCACATGTCCTGGTAGTAAAGAACTGCTAAACTCTTTTTTCACTGCTGCAAGGCCTATCTCTCCCATAGATTAATATTGGGATTGTGTTAAAACATCTTTTAAGTGTAATTTCCAATTGGGAAAAGATAGTGATTTGTTGTTTGGTGTCTCTGGACTCAAAATTTTAAATCACAACTTATGGTGAAATCGTATTTTAAATTGTAAGTCTGAAAAAAGTTTTTTTCTTTTCTCTAACCATTTTGTGCCTCTGCCTGTCTCGAATACATTTCTGGGTTGAGTGACAGCTGGGCTTTGTGCACTCCCTCTGGACCATCACACACAAAGGGAGCTGGAGGTGTGACATTTGCATTCTGATGGCCAATCACCAGGCTGATGGACCTTCCTGAGGTAGATTGGGGGGGAGGAGCTGACACTTGCACCTGAATAGGGCTGTGCCTGTCCCCACACAAAGATGCTGCAACCCCCCTGTAGTGAGTCTGGAGCCAGGGCAGGGAAGGCAGGGACCTTGTGATCTTTAAAGGCCTCTTTGAAGTCTCCCCACTTCAAATGCATAACTGGGTATAAGTACTGGACCCTGACACCACCAAATCAGAAATCTCCATGAATCAAGGGCATTCTGCCAAGAAGAAGAGCTGCTGTGCTGTAGGGTAGCATACCACTCAGCCAACAGCTTTGCTGTGTTGGCCTGCTGCCTGCTGATTTCTGGGCTGTAGGAGGGACTGCCACTTTGCTGTACTGGCCGGCTGGCTGCTGCCTCTTGCCTGGGAGTGAGACAGACTGGACCTGCTCTCTACATCCTTGAACCCTAGTTTCTCCAAAGGCTTGCTAACGTGCCCCCTGTTCTTGAAGTCTCAGGTCCATCAAAGACTTCCTTCAGTTCTGCTTCAGCTGCTGGACTTTGCCATCTGTGAGTCCTCCATCGCCCGATGTGCCAATCCAGTCCTTGGCCTCAGAAGGGGGTTCTACAGCTGCTTGAAGATCAACACAGTGACATCTTTGCGCCCATCAGGATCGACGCAGTGCCTTTCGACGCAGTGCTGATCTGAGGACATCCCTGCGCAACTCGGCGATGATGTGGGTCCTGACTGCGAGGTTCGATGCAGCGCCGACCCTAATACATCACTGCGAGGTTCGATGCTGACGACATCACCTCAACGAACAGCGTGGCTCAACAACGACTCAGTGCAGTGCCTCCATCGTAAAGGGGTGCGCCGCTAAAGCCTTCATCGACAGTGCGGATCAGTGCCGATGCTTCGCCTCCATCCACGGGATCGACAACCCAGCACCACCTCTACTCCTCGCATCGGCTCTTCGACATCGACGCTTGCTCCTTTCAAGGTACTTTGTCAGTGGGACCTGTCTGGATCCTGTAGCCGGCCTGCCCTCCATCGCGGTCGATCTGAAACCTTGAATTTACCCCGGTCCAGCGGGGCCTCAGGCAGTGGCGTAACACAGGTCCCCGCAGCCCCCAAGCTCCAGGGGGCCCCCTCAGCACAGTACTCTGGACGGAGAGCTCCCGATTGAGTCCAGAGAGGGCCCCTCCACATACCCTGCAGGGGGACTCCCTCAAGTTTCGTTATGCCAGTGACCTCAGGTAACCCCTAATCACTATTGACTTTTAAGCTTTATATTGCAGTTTATTTTTAAAAAATTCATATCTCGACATCTACGTATTTAATTTTTGTTTTGGTATTGTTTTGCTCAGATAAATATTCTCTACTTTTCTAAACTGGTGTGGAGTCTTTTGTGGTTTTTCACTGTGTTACTGTAATTAGAGTGTTGCACAAATACTTTACACATTGCCTCTTGAGTTAAGCTTGACTGCTCTATGCCAAGCTACCAGAGGGTGAGCACAGGTTAATTTAGGTTGTGTATCTGACGTTTCCTGACTAGGATTGTGGTCCCTACTTGGACAGGGTGCAAACCTCTGCCAACTAGAGACCCAATTTCTAACATTAGTGATCAGCTGTGAGGATAGAACTTGTGTTTATGCAGAACCTTACAGTAATTTGGTGTACACTAGTATCCACATCTAGACAAATTTGAATCAATTGTCTCTGATCCCCATTGGCATTTGTTTTCCTACTCTTAATAGGCAAATATCATTTTTCAGTTCTCCCTGATTGGCATGTTTTGCTTTTCTGTAAATCATGTCTCTGATTGGAGGTCCCACAACTGTACCTGCAACTGCAATCCTGGATTTTGAGTTGTCCAAATTTGAGAACTTCACAGTGCAACAACTCAAGGATTTTTGCAAGGAGTTTGGGGTTTTTACCAAAGGCTTCACCAAGAAGGTGGAGCTGCAAAAGGCGCTGAGGGCCTGGATTGATGCTAGGGATGCAGCACATGAGATCCCCAAGAAGGATGATGATATGGAACAGGATTCAGTAGAGAATCTGGGTTTGCCAGTAGGACGGGGGCAACCAGCCTGCATGGAGAGCTGGTCCCCCCAGGTCAGGAAACAGTGTGTCATCTAAAGGCCTGTCCCTAGATGAACTGGCAGACAGGAGAGAGGAGAGGAAATTAAGATTTGAGCTGTCTGAGCTCAAATCGGAGGAGAAGGCCTTAGAAGAAAAGAAACAGGCCTTGGAGGAGGAGAAACATTTTGCCATGTAGGAAAAAACAATGATGTTTGCTCAGGAGTTAAGCCTGAGAGAGCTGGACATTAAGACCAGACAGGTGGAGTCAAGCAGTGATGGCGGCAACAGTTCTTCTGTGCCTTCTGACAAGTGGGTCTACATGCCCAAGAGTCTGGTGTCTGACTTTATAGTGGGAGATGACATAGACCGATGGTTTGAGGCATACGAAATTGCCCTATCGATGCACAAGGTCCCTGAAGGAGATTGGGGAGCTAGTTTGTGGCGGCATATCCTTAGTGAGGGCAGGTGCACTCTACTGGCCCTAGACGAGAGTGACAGGATGAGGTATTCCCCCATGAAGGAGACCCTGATCAGGAAGTTTGGTTTGACCCCAGAAAAGTATTGACAGAAGTTCAGGGACAGTAGAAGCTATCCCAACAGACCTGGGCAGATTGTGTAGATTCTTTTTGCAAGGCACTGGATAGTTGGTAAAGGGCAGTGAGGTAAAAGATAACCAGGGACTGTATAATTTGTTTGTAACAGAGCATTTGTTCAATCTTTGTTTTCCAGATCTGCGCCAACTCCTTGTTGATAGCAAGCTCTCTGGGGTCAGTGAGCTTACTAAGGAGGCGGACCGTTAGGTCAGCACCAGGGTCCACAGGAAGGTATCCAGGCGGATCATCACAAGGGTGGGCAGGGTCCTCACCAGAAGAAGGAGGGGGGGGGACAAAAGAACAAGGAATCATGTAAATGGCCCCAAGCTAGTTCAGGGGGTAGGGTTCTCTTCTCGCTCCTGATAAGAGGAAGAAATGGTTCCCTGAGAATAAGTCTGTAGGAAAGGCTACCATGAAGTGTTATGTGTGCCAGCAAGAAGGACACTACAAAGGGGATGCCAAGTATCCCAAGTGGGCACAGCCCCCCCACTGTAGGCAGTCACTGGGGTTGGCTAGTGTAGCTCTTGGGGAGGAGATTGCCCCAGATTGTTTTGAGGGAGTGTAGAGTTGACCCTAGTGTTCCTGGGTGGTGGAGAGATGGTACAGATAACGAAATGCCTGACAATACCAAGAAGTACAGTCAGTGGGTAGCAATCTGATATATATTTGTGCCTTGACACCCCCAAGATCTAATGACACCACCAAGATCTGATGCCTCACTTTATTGCACTGCCACTCGACTGAATGATTGGGCCAATCACCTCTTTGGGGGAAGAGCCGTCATCTTGAGGAAGTGCTGTCTGTCCACCGTAGCTTGTTTGGGTGCCCTAGGTCTGATCGCCCCATGCCTGATCCCAGATGTACCTGTTGCCTCATAATTGGGTTAGTGATAAATATGACTTGGTTGCTTCTATGTTCAGGGACTGCCCAAAATAAATCTATTTCTTTCAGTTCGGCGGTCACTAACCACGTCTCTCAAAATGTCTCTGGCAATAGATTGAACTCTACTTCTACCTGGTAGTATATAACCTATGGAGACTACTGTGTCTTGTTGTAACTAAAGCCACCGCAGCGTGCCAAGTCTGCCCGTTGTTGTTTTGGAGATCCAATGCACCCAATTTACTACACTCAGTGGTCCTGGCCTGTGTGTTCTAATGACCATCTTTATGTGCTCATGGGTTGTAGTTAACATGAGAAAGCTATCTCCCTGTGAGGCTCTGTACTGTTCAAATCTGAGGGTCAGCTTGCGGTTTCATGACCTATGATTCTATTGTGTCTAACTTGATTTACGGAGTGGCTTGACCTCTTGCAAGCCTTAACATTGCTGGCTCCTGTGGCAATGTCTTATATTCATGGATAGTCGAGCTTGACAGCTCCCAAGTAACTATGACACTTGGCTCTGAAAGTATGAGCCACGTGCCAGTCTACCAGGTGACTGGCTCTTTATCAGACAGGGACTTGCATGACTACCCCAATCCTTTGTGGTTATTACCTCCAGCCTTTGTCATCGTCCTTGTTGAGAGGCGTCTCACCTGTGTTTATTTTGCACATTTTTTATTTTTATTTCACCCTACTTGGTTCCCCTTCTTGCTTTTTAACGGTCACAAAAACTGACACTTGCTACATCATCTGCTGGATTTGTCCTGTTTTTATTTTTTTATTAAATATTTTTATTGAGTTTCCATCTATACAGTATCTCAATACAGTAGTGACAGCTGTTACATATCGCATATTTTCGTTGGCTCTTAATACACAGACTAAGACAACAATATAATTCCGTCTGTTAAGGACCTATTTACATCTGGTATCTGGTGCTAACCACCCCGTACTGTGTTCGGATATAGAAATGCATCTCCGAAAACAACTCTTAACAATTCAACTATAAAGTGTCCCCCCGGGTCACGTTGGGAAACACCTCCCTGCACCTTGTGTCTTGAAGTAGTCATTACCACCCTCTTAGGCTTTCTAGTTGATTCACAGTCCGGGATTGTTCTCTGGCCCTGATCCCACCTCCGGCCTATCTCCATCCATCTGCGTTCCCACAGTAGCTTGTGACAGGGGGCTCTCTCTAATGGGGATTTCTGAGATCATGTCACACAAGAAAAAGCTACGGGTCCGGATTAGAGGGAGGTTAAATAACTGTGTGAATGTACTCTACCATACACAATGGGGGATTTCCCTTTTCAGGACGGTTCCCCTCACACACCAGAGGTGTCATGCTTCATCATGGGGGTGCCTCCTCACGCAAAAGACCTAGTCTTTGCGTGGGCTACAACCCCTCTCTACGAGGGAGGAGCTCAGGGATGTTTTTATTGAGTTAGGCAGGGTATACTAAACCCCTATGTGAGCTTGGCGTGCGTGTGAAAAAGAGAGAAAGTGCAGTGCTGTGATGTGAAAATTTAAAACTGGCTACTGGGTTAGCTATATTGTAGCTTTATTCGGCTACCCGGTGTCAGGATTAAAAACAGTGAGGAGCTGATAACACAAATGCCAACATGAGACAAATGTGTAAATCACTAGACCAACATGTTTCGGCCAGAAAGACCTAAATAGTGTCGCGGCCTTCTTCAGGGTCAGTTGGTTCAGCTACTGCAAAGGTTAAGTGCCAGTACGTGAAAAAACATTAAAAACACGTAAATAAATCAAAAATATGATACTGAACCAGTAATATTTGACTGTTCAGTAAATACTGCATACAACCTATATTGGAGACACAAGACAAATTATCACCATATGCATATCCTGTATACACATATAGCATGAGTAAAACACACAGTGACAAAACCTCCTGAATAATAATATCTAGTAACAACTGGTCATATATTAGATTTCTGAGATCATAACATGCCATGCCCTCGCGTCTTCTTCTAATTTTTCATCTCTTCGGACATGCCTCATTCAGATTAGTTCTGCTGTGGCCCATTCCCCTAAGTCTTTAGCCCAGTTTTTCACCGTGGGGGGCAGCGAGCCCATCCAGATAATTGCGATCCTTCTTTTAGCCAACACCAGTCCCAACTGTAGGAACCTTCGTGTAAGCTTCTTTCCTTTGGGCCTGGGGAGAAGTCCCAGAAGCACCTGCTTAATGGAACATGGCATTGTCCACCCCGTCACCTGTTTTAAACGTTCTAATATCGATTCCCAAAATAATTTCAGTTTCGGGCATTCCCAGATCATATGTAAGAACTAGGCGTCGTTATAACCAGATTTGGGGCAGTGAGCGGAGCGATCCGGGTAGATTCTGTGCAATATGTGTGGAGTCAGGTATGTTTGGTGAACAATATTGAATTGAGTAAGCTTAAATCTCACATTGGAGCCAATTTGTTTGACCCCTTCATGCACCTTTCCCCACTCTGAATCAGTCAAAGGCTCTTCCAGTAGTCAATCCCATCTGGCCTGCACTGGGAGCGGATCTGCGGCAAGGTCCTCTCTTAACGCCCTATATATATGGGACACCAGTCTGCGGCCCCCGGCCAGCGAAGTGAGGACCCGGAGTGGGGCAGTTATGGGTCGTTCCTCCGGAAATGTTGGCCATATCTCTCGTGCGACCGCTGAGATCTTCGCATACTGGAGATATTGTCCCCTTCCCAAAACAAACATCGACTTAGCTTCCTCCCTTGTGAGGAACCGTTGCCCCAGGTATAGGTCCCCCATCTTGTTGCATCCTCCGTCCATCTAGTGGTAGCCATAGTTTGACTTATTCGTTTGAACGGTATCACTGCCCACAGCGGGGCCTCCGGGGCATATGGTGCTCGTTTCACCACAGTTTTAATTGCGGTTTCCCATATTGAAGCCACATGTCTAATAATATAAGGGAATCGCGCGGGCACCCTCGATCCCATCATGAGGAGAACAGATAGGGGAGTCCCTCGATAAGTGCCATCCAGCAGCCGCTTCTCCCATTTGTCATTCTCGTCTAGCCACTTTACTGCATGCTGAAGTTGCGTCGCTATGTAGTAATGGGTGAACCTGGGTACCTCCCTTGTTCCCACGTCCTCTGCAGTGTATCCAGCTTCACTCTCTTCCTTTTGGATCCTCATAAGAGGTCCACCAACAACCGATCCAGTCTACGAAAATACACCCATGGGATACGATAGAGAGAATTTTGTATAACGTATAAGCAGCATGGAAGGACCACCATTTTAATTAGGGCAATCCGCCCCATCAGGGATAAAGGGAGGTCTCGCCAGAACTCAATTGATTTTTGAACACCCTCCACACATTATGTTCTAAGTAGGCTTCCTGCATGTGCGTCAGCCAGACACCCAGGTAGCGAACCGTGTCAGTGACCCAGCTCATCCCCACTATAGGTAGGACTTCTTCCACCACGTCCCGCAGGCTGCCCATGGGAAAAAGTTTAGATTTTCCCGGATTGAGGCAAAGTCCCGAAATTTCACCAAAACTAGTCCGCTCCTGGAGGAGCTCTGGAACTGCCGTCTCGGGGTGTCAGAGGTATACCATGGTATCGTCGACGTACATTGACACAACATGAACTGTTATCCCCAGCCTAACACCTCAGCGCTCCATCCGTCTTCTGAGAGTAATCGCCAGAGGCTCCATCGCAAGGGCAAAGAGGAGCGGCGACAGGGGGCAGCCCTGTCGGGTACCCCGTTGGAGCTCCAGACTATCCGATACCTGATTCTGAAGGTGAATCCGAGCCGTGGGTTTACAGTAAAGCAATTTCAACCATCGTAAGTAGTTGTCCCCCAGTCCCATCCGGGCAAGTACCATCCACATATAATCCCACTCAACCGAGTCAAAGGCCTGACGAATATCTAAAAGACACAAAGCACACTCCGACTCACGGAGATCCGGCGCATGCCATATGTGTGCAAGTCTGCGCAAATTATGTGTGGTATTCCGACCTGTGATAAACCCAGATTGGTCTGGGTGGACTAGTTGAGTCATGTACGGCAAAAGTCGTGCCGCTAGGACACCACTCAGTATTTTCTCGTCAATATTCAAGAGGGATATAGGCCTGTAAGAGCTCGGGGAGTGGGAATCCCTATCCGGCTTAAGGATCATGTAGACCAGTGCTTCCATCATGGTATTAGGAAGGGCCCCTTTGTCTAGGGCTTCGGTATATACCTCAAGGAGGTGATCCACCAGCTCTGGGGCAAACGTCTTATAGAACTCGGCCGGGAGACCATCACTCCCAGGGCCTTTTTCGTTCTTCAGCTGTTTAATGGATGTCAGTATTTCTTCCCTGGTAAGAGGCGCCCCAAGGGCCTCAGCCTCATCATCGCCAAATGTAGGAAACGCTATGTCATTAAAAAATTCTTGAAATGCAAGAGGTCTGGCCCGGGCTGCAGTCGAACAAGTCTGTCGTAGGTGTGACGCGAATTCTCTTATAATCGCGTCCTGTGTATGCATTATGTTCCCCATGGTATCACGGAGCTGTAACACCGGAGTGTGTTCCGTCTCCGTCCTAATCAGTCGAGCTAGCAGCGCTCCCGACCTGTCGCCCTCCATAGGAAGCCTCTGTCTATAGGTGGTGTATTTGTGTTTCTCTAGTCGCGACCAAGCTTCAAGTAACTCCCCCTTAACGCGCTTCCACTCTGTGTT
The DNA here is from genome assembly GCA_963921515.1 of Calotriton arnoldi. Classification (NCBI taxonomy): domain Eukaryota; kingdom Metazoa; phylum Chordata; class Amphibia; order Caudata; family Salamandridae; genus Calotriton; species Calotriton arnoldi. Next base: position 267,810 of record CAWUFW010016778.1, on the reverse strand, counting down.
ATCAGTAGGGGCCCGATGCAGTGTGGTCTCTAGAGTTTTCAAGTGTTTTTCTAGGGAATCAATGTCTGTGTTAAGCTGGCGGTAGACCCCATAGGTGGTCTTCATACAGACCCCCCTGATAACAACCTTCATGGCCTCCCACTCCGTGGATCTTGTGGCGGTGGACCCCCAGTTCTCCCCAAAGTAAAGTCGGATAGCCTCTCTCACAGTCTATACATATGGGGGGTCTGTAAGGGTCTGAGCTCGAAGCCGCCATATTGGAATGGGCAGTCTTCCCGGAGGTCAGGGTCAACAGCAATGGCGGGTGGTCAGATAAATATTGCGGTAGGTAAGAAATGGCCTCTGTTGTGGCTGCGAGGCCAGCAGTAAGGCAGCAATTATCAATCCGAGAGAAGGTGTTGGCTGCGGGAGTGTAGTTGGAAAATTCCCTCTTATCAGGGTTGCGCGCTCTCCACTCATCCCGTAACTTCATACCCTGTAGAATACCCATAAGGGATTTCACCATACTGGGTTTGGTGTTGTCTCTGGGGGGTTCCCTATCTAATGTCCCATCAAGTATACAATTGAAGTCACCAAAGAGAAGAATTTCCGCACCCATGTACGATGTCCCTGCCTTCAGGTCTGTCTGATAAAAATCGGGGCAGTCCAAGTTGGGCGCATATACATTAATAATACACAATTCCTTCCCTTCCCACCTCCCGAACAGAATAACATACCTCCCTTCAGGGTCCAGGACGTGGTGGAGGTGCTGAAACGGAACCCCCGGTGCCACCCACACCAATGCCCCCCATGCAAAACCAGAATAGGATGTAGCATATATCTGCCCCCTCCACCGTTTACGTAAACACTTTATGGTATTCCCCCATATATGTGTCTCCTGTAGACCTGCAATCGCTATTCCGTATCTCTTCAGGAAAGCGTGCACTCTACAGTGTTTATCTAAGCCTGCCATCCCTCGGACGTTCCAATTAAGGAACTTTAGTGATTGTACTGTCATGGCAAGGTGGTAATATTTTCTTGGCGTATATCTCTCCCCGCCCTGGGTGTCCCTCCCATCTCATCCAGAACTCGTGCATCTTGGTGTAGTCCCGTGTGACCCCGTAAATTCCCAAACAAACTAACGAACTTCCAAGAACGACAACATTCGTAACCCCTTCCCCCTCCCATGGGTAGCAGTATAAATGTGAATATACAGTTCCATATAAGCCACCATACATACCGCCCCATACCTCCCCCCTCCCTACTCATAACAATTAAACGCTGTGCAAGAGAGTTGGTTACACCGGGGTGCGAGATTACTCTCAAGCTTCCCCGGCGGACCTAGTCTGATGGGGGCATCGCTGCTCTGACGGCAGCCCACGCTCTCAATGCTTCCAACAATCGAGTGGACCTTCGACCTGTACTGTAGTCTAATTAAAGAAAGAAGGAGAAACTCAATACCACAACAATCGAGAGGCCACTTCCCCATACTCAGAATGCCCGACCCCCCGGAATCCCTCTATAGTTTAACAGGCCAGGCTCCCAGGCCTCAGCACATCTCAGACAGTCGTAGACTTATCTGTACAGTTCAGCAGTTGATGCACAACTCTCAGAGTTCAGTCCTGCTCACTGCCTGGGCCACCTGTTCCAAGTACAAGTTCTGGCGTCGCTTCCACCGAATCCGGGACTACTTTGGGCTCCGAGGCCTTCAGTGTGCCATCTCGTAGGACTGTGATTCGGCCCATGCTCATCGTTCTCTTTTTGGGCGCTTGTCTCAGAGGCTGTCTACGATTCCTCACGGGGGACTGTGAGGGGTGTGACCCTCCTCCGCCGAGAAAAAGAATAAGACCTGACCTTCACTCTCCACACGTAGTTTCGCTGGGAACATGAGGCTGTATTTCAAGTTCAGATCTCTGAGCCGTCGTTTAATTGCAATGAAAGTCTTCCTCTGTTCCTGGACCCTTTGGGTATAATCAGGGTATATTGCTATGGAGTGACCCTCAAAAAAGAACCGTCGTCCGCTTCGAGAGAGCTGAAGCAGAAGGTCCCTGTCCCTGAAGTTGAACAACTTAGCGATGATAGCTCGAGGAGGAGCTCCAGTTCTAGGGGGAGCCACCAGCGCCCTGAGCGCTCGTTCGACACTAAAGAATTTCGACAGCTGTTTGGGAGCCATTTCTCGAGTGATCCAATCCTCCAGAAAGAGGTCCACCGCAGAGCCCTCCGCCCTCTCAGGGAACCCCACAAATCTTAGGTTCCCCCTTCTTGACCGGCCTTCTGAGTCTTCGGCCCGGTCATTGGGCTTGATCACCTGGCGTTTCAGCTCCACCACCGTGGCACTAAGATTCTTGACCTCTTCCTTCAGGACCTCTGTGTCCTTCTCCGTGACCGCCACCCTGTCCGAGACTTTTCTGAGGTCGCATCTCAGCAGATTAACATCGATAGCCACGGCGTCGATCTTTCGGATCATGTCATCTCTGGTCGACTGAACGGCGTGGATAATGTCCATTAGCGTCGGAGAATCTTCTCCAGCCCCCTCCAGTGCTCTCCTTTCCGGTGCTCGATCTTCGATTCTATCCTCCGGGCCGTGTGATATGGGCTGGGCATAGTTCAGTATTTTATTTGATTGTGATTTTGTCGTTTTATCTTTACCCATATTGGCCAGTTCGTGTGCAGACTGTGTCTTAACCAGCTCTTTCTGTCTGGAGGGGGAGGGGTACGGGCTATGTCGTATCTCATTGGGTTCAACCCCAGCCGGGGTACGAGTCTTATGTGCACTGAACAATACTTTTCCAGTATGTTGAGCACGACTTCAGGACACTGCACAGCTATACAACTCCGTTCCCCAAAGTGGCGGGTCCTCCTGCCAGAGAGCGTACCTCAGCCCCCAATCTAGTTAGTCCAACTCACCCCCGGCTGATCCGCAGGTCTCGTCGGCAGAGGAGATCTCCCCCGATCCGGTCTCTCACAGCTGATCAGCCCCAAGGTCTCGGTCTTCAAATCTTTCCTCTGGCCCACTCCATGCAGATCGGGTCCTGATGATTGCGTCCCCGTCCCGTCATCCACTTCACAAAGCGTCGTCCTGGCGTTTTCTTCACCCCCAGCTATTTGTTATTGGCAGTTCATGCTCCGACAATCGGGGCGGGGGGTCTCCACTCGGGGTTGCTGATCTCTGCAGGATTATGAGGACATCAGCCTGTTCACAGACCCCTCCGGTTCGGTCCCCTCATCAGCCGTCCTCACCATTTGCTTCCAACCACCGCAGGGGTCCCGTGGGGCACGTCGACCCACTCACTCCCTCGAGCCGTCCAGTCTCCACTCTCGGGGCTCCAGCCTCCGTGAAGGGCGCTGAATACCAGCGCAGCGGATAGCTCGCGTCTGGCCCCCCCAACACAGCAGTCCCGCAGCGACTGGTCAGGGTCGTCCTCCGTGCCGCTCTACCCACCGGAGGCTCCTTACTTGCAACCGGGGCTGTGGGCACAATATGCCCCGTCCGCAGGGTCCAAGTGGCACACAACACCGACGGGCTGGCCCGGCCTCGCCGAAGCTGCCTCAAAATGGCGGCTGCTGCTCCGCACGATCGGGGCTCCGGGCTGGAAGACACGAGCCCGGCGGCTCAACCCTCCTCCAGGCCGTGATCGAAGGTCTCCCACTATGCTAGTAGTGTGTTTTTCAGCCCACACGGGCCAGGATTCCGCAGGATATTATATCAAACACAGGCCGCCACCTGGAGCTCTTTCGGAGCACGTCTACGCGGCCATGTTGGCAAGCCACGTCCCCAACCTCACTGGACGTGTCCTGTTGTGAGGAATATCTCACGTGTTTATATTGTACATTTGCATTGTATTTTTCATCCCACTTTGTTCCCCTTCTTGCTTTTTAGCGGCCACTAAAACTGACACTTGCTATGTCACCTACTGGATCTTCTGAAGAATGTGGGGCGAAGTCACACCCCACTCCAGACGCACAGCCATCATTTGTGCATAACAAAGATGCACCAATTGTTCCAGTCTTGTCCAAAATATTTTTATTCAATTTAATCCACAACTTATCTTGCATAAATTTCAATTCGTCCAGTCACACGAAGGACTCTTATGTTTACATCAGCCTTAATGCTGTAAAAATGCCGGTACGGGCCTTACTCTAGAGCGTGGCATGTTACATAAATCCTCTTTCATGAATTGTTTTCAATACCCAATGCATTTCGGGACTTCTTCCTTGTGATTAATAATTTGCTGCCTACTGGACGAGTTGCACCCATGGATGACAGATGAGAAACAGACAAAAATTATCTCGTCACACGCTGGACCATTTAAACAGCTTTTCCTTGAATGAGAAATGCATGAACTACTTTTTAAAAACTCATAACATGGATAATGGCCCCATTTGCTCTCCCCAGTTCCTTCATGCCTACTGCACCTAGCATGGATCACCCCCTTGCAAGCCAGATGAATGACCTAATTTCCCCTACAGGAAACAACTCTTACTTAATCAACTCCCCTCCCATCCTATCCAAAAACACCATGAGAAATCTCAAACAAAAAATCCTTAACCTTAATAAAGAAACTCTTATCACTGACCCATACTTCTGCTACAACAAAGGTACCCTACTGAATGACCTCATTTTCTCTACCAATTGACGTGCTCAATGGACTAAACACCACCACCACCACCAAGAAAATACCACACAGCCATAAACTTACTATAGAGCCCTCTATGTTGTACAAAGCTGCTGCCACCATTTCCAACTATAACAACGGCACCATGCTCATTCAATCTTTAGATCACAATCTGGAACTCTTCGTTGATATCTTCTCTTACCTCAAGAACAAATCAGACATAGCCACTACCCCGCCCAGCCCCTCACAATTCCCCTCCGACTACTCTCCTCCTGACAACCTCATCTCTCCCACCCCCCCCTTGCCGTTCTTTCCACCCATCTCCCCTGGCTAACACCCATTTATCCACAGGCACTACTGCAGTCCAACACACCACATCCTCCAGCGATAAACGGGCACTCCCCCCCCGACAACAGCAATCCGACATCTTTATTTACCATCCTCCTACAGACCCCTGCACCTACACTCCCAGCAGCAGGACCACTACATTCACTGCCCTCGCTCAACTAACCATTTCCAAGTCTCTGACTGTGGACCCTACCAATTCTGGCCCACCCAAATGCCCTGACTCGGTTAGTTCTCTACACCATTATGCTTCCCCCTACCAGGACTCTCTTAGGAGTTGCTACATGCTAAAGTGTCTCTGCGCTCACCACTATAATATCTGAACTGGAGCTGATTAGGGCTGACATCCTTAAATAAGCTCATATCACCTCCAATCTTGAACAAAAGTTGACCTCCTACATGACTGACCCCCAAACTAACAACACTCTAAATCCCAAATATCACTCTGCCTCTATCCCACACCTGCATCACATATCCTTGCTGGAGATCTTGCTGGAGATCTACACTGAACCATAACCACCCCTCATGACCCAATAGGCTAGTCAGACTTTATTGGAAAAACAACATACTCTCCCTGATAGACACTTATACCCATGCTCTGGCCATCCACACTATACCTACTAAAAAAAAAACAGACTATCATCGCTGCCCCCTCCCCCTTTGACATCCCAGTTCAAGGTATATAAATAAAGCAAACCTCAAACAAGTTCCTATCTCTCATACGTCTACTAATACCATCAAAACTTCCCTTAAATGCTTGTTACGCAATTGTTGTTCAGCTGTGAAGCACGCTGCGTATATAGCCGATTTTATACTTAATTTGGACCTTGACATTCTTATACTCACTGAAACTTGCCTTAATGAATCCTCATCCTCCATTATTGACAAACTAGTCCCTCCCGTCCATGACATCCTCAGACTAGACTGCTCAGGCCATTCAGGGTGTGGCCTAGCTTGCATATACAGGTCCACACTTTCGATGAAACAATCACAAGCTTTGCCTCTGCCCTCCTGTGAATACCTTAGGACCAACTTCACCACCAATGACAATTCAACTTGCTTTCTTCACACGTTTTACCACCCACCAAGAGATAATCACACGTTCATCGAACAGATCATGGAGATTATCTCTTCTAATAATGAAGATCATAACAACCTGACTTTTCTTGGTGACTTTAATATTCATTGGAACAACTCCAGCGACCTCTTGTGAACAGTTTTAAATTCTTTCTCCAGGATCTCAACCTTATCAAAGCCTGCAACAGCCCGTCCCATAACAAGGGGGCCACCTTAGATTTAATCATCCCTAAAGAGAATACCATACAAATTGAATCTATCCTACCTTGCTACTGGACTGACAATCACTGCATCACCTTCCTCATCTCAGAAAGGGCACTCATCACTAATGGCCAACCTGTGAAAGCAAAACATCGGACCCGAGACACCTGCAACATTAATCTATTCACTAAGTCTACTCTTTTTTTTGTAAAATCTTTTTATTGGCATTTTAACATTATGCAGGATACATCCAGCCTGATAGAATATTGGAAGATGTACAGTACATTTACTACATGTTTTGCATTTCCCAGGTATTGTAACAGCAGATATGGACATAATTTAGGACTCTTCAAACAGCTTAGTATCTGGGAACGGTGTGTCACTGTAATCTATTCGACGACCTTGAGTCGTTTCCTGTATGACGTACTGTCTTTCATGTGTTGCCCTGCTGCGCCGGTGATATAGACCACCGTGTGTTTTGTCTAAATACAATAGGGAACATAATTCGTCAACATGGGTAACTAGAACTGGGATTCACTGCACGGAGAGTGATTCGTTTTATTGAGGGCTAGTAGGTCAATCAATCGGCGTCAGGTTTTAGTTCATGCGGCTCAGGGTGCGGGGCGCGGGTGTCTATATGGGATACGCTAGTTGCTTTTCATACCCAGGTTATGGGTCACGACTGTCTAGATATCAATTTTCGGGGGATGCGTGCTGTGTGCTCATTCGGAGTGCCCTGTCTATCGGGGGTGGGATGGCTTGCGTTGGTGGTTCAGCTGCTGCATGCTGTTTAGAGGCGTGGAGTAATGCCGCCCATTGCATGGAGATGTGGTGCTTGCGAGTACCTTGTATTTCTTCTGATCTAAGCAGTTCCTCTTCTGCGGCCCCCCACTTGCTTACCGCTCCCCTCCAGGCCTCAATTGGTGGACCTTTTGGGGCTCTCCAATGCATGGCTATACATCTTTTCGCAAGTAGGATCGCTAGGGAGGCAAAGCGCGTCTCCACTTTATGTTGCTTACGGTGCCTGGTTATGCCTAACGCACAGGCCTCCCACGTGTTAAGAACTGTAAGTCCTGTGATCTCTAGCAGGGTGGCATGAATCGTGGTCCAGTATGGGTGTAGTGCCGGGCAGTCCCAAAACATATGGATGAAGGACGCAACAGGTTCCGGGCACCTAGGGCAGGTAAAGCACGCGTTGGGATAATAGCGTTGGAGACGTTCGGGAGTTAGATATGTGCGGTGTAAAATGTGGTATTGTATGTTTTTGAAGCGGTAGTTTCGGGACACCTTTTTTCGGAACTCCAGGGCACGTTCCCATTCTTTATCGTGGAGGGGCCTTTGGAGTTCTTCCTCCCATTGTTCTCGGAGAGGGGTGAGAGTGGTCGCGCCTCCCTGATCCATGGGCAGCTGTAGTTTGGCGAGGGCTATTCGTCTGCGCCCCGTTCCCCAGATTAATGTAACCAGGAGGGCATCGAGCTCACGTAAGAAGGAGCGGGGAGGGACCACAGGAAAATTGGTAAAGAAATACAGTAGTCGTGGCACCGGTATCGTCTTGGCTACCGCAATTTTCCCTATGGGAGCCAGTGGGAGTTCCTTCCAGAAATTCACAGATGATCGAACCCCTGCCAGAGCCCTCCGATGATTTCCCTCGTACATGTCTTGGGGCGTGTGGTATAGTCGTACTCCTAGATAGCGAACTGCTTGGGCACTCCATGGTATGTGTTGACCACCCGTTAGTAGGTGCTGGGGAGGAAGGTCGCCTGAGAGTGGGTATATTGTAGACTTAGTCCAGTTGACCCATAGCCCGCCACTGCTTCAAAGTCTCGCAGGGTGTCTAGTATAGGGGTGAGGTCTGATGTTATGTCACGGACGTAGACGAGCACATCATCGACGTATAATGACACCGCGTGGACCGTCCCCGCAATAGGTATGCCCCATTTTTCTCCCTCCCTCCCTGCGAAGGCAAATTGTGAGTGGCTCCATTGCCATCGCAAAGAGTAGGGGGGAGAGCGGACAGCCCTGCCTAGTGCCCCTAAGAATTGGGAACAAGGACAATAGGTATGGTCCTAGCTTTGCTCTAGAAGACGGATTAGTGAATGCAAGCAGGCGAGGTCCCACCCCCATCTGCTGTATGACCCGGAGGAGGTATGGCCAGCTTAGGGTGTCAAAAGCCTTCTCAAGGTCCAAGACCAGGCACGCCGCGCGCGGGAAGTGATTGTGCACCTGGTCCTGGGTATGAAAAAGGCGTCTAATGTTGTAGGAGGTGTTTCTACTTGGTACGAACCCACACTGATCCGGATGTATCAGGGCTGAGAGGAGCGTGGAGTACCTTACCGCCAGTATTTTCCCAAATATTTTATAGTCTGCTGGCAGGAGGGCTATAGGCCGGTATGATCCCACTAGGTGGGGGTCCCTGTCCGGTTTAGGAAAGGAAACTATCACTGATTCGCTCATAGATTGTGGTAGTGCTCCCTCCTCTAGGGTCGACTGGTATACTTTTACCAGCTGCGGCACTAGATGCATGGAAAATGTACGATAAAACTCCAGCGGGAAGCCGTCTAGGCCGGGCGCCTTCCATGTAGCCAGCGCCTGTATCGCTTGCTTGACATCCGATGCCGTGATTTTCTTGTCAAGCTCACGCCTTTCAGCCTTCGTTATACTAGGCAGGGGGAGTGTATTTAGGAAGCGGTGCAGTGACTCTGGGTCCACTGCGGCAGGGGCCGCATACAATTGTGTGTAGTGTTGCTGAAAAACATCTAGGATGGATGCTTGCGAGTGTACTAAAGTGCCGGCTGCATTACGAATCGCAGTGATCGAGGTTAGGGTGGTGTTTTGCTTCACCAGCCAGGCCAGAAGTGCACCTGCCCTATTGCCTTCCTTGTGCATCTTCGTTGTGTGCGCCCTAAAATTATATCTACGGAGGTCTGCCAGTGCCTCTGCATATACTGTTTTGGCGTCTGTTACTTGAGTCAACGTGGCTTCCCCCCTATCTGCTGCTTGCATTAATGTGGCAAGTACGCGCTCCTTTTCAGTTATGCTTAGTTCCAGGGTTTTGGGTACCCCAGAAATATGTTGTATGCATGTGCCTCTGATCACTACCTTGAATGCGTTCCACTCCGTTGCTCGCGTGGACGCTGTTTGCTCATTGTCTCTGAAATAGTCCCGTATATGTGCCGTTTGCGTTTGTCTAAATAATGGGTCCTCTAAACATTCTTTAGGCAGGCGCCAGGTGGGGACCGGGGGCATAGGTGGGCGCCACGCCAGGGTGATCGTGTGGGCGCCATGATCGGACAGGACCCTGCCTAGGTATTCGGCCTCCTGTATTTTGGGTAGGATAGGAGGGGAGCAGAGGAAACAGTCCAAGCGCACCCTGAGATCGTTTGGGATTGAGTGGAATGAATAGAGTTCGAGATCCGGATGTTTGGAGCGCCATGCATCAGTCAGGGCCCAATGTGTTGCCCAGGTGGCGAAACGCGTGGCCTGTGCTACTATGGGGGAGGCTGGATGCGGTGGATAGGATCTGTCTTGCACGCAGTTAAAGTCCCCTCCTAGTATCCATGGGGCCTGGGTGTACGTACTTAGTGGGCGTGAGAGCGTGTCCCAAAATTTCCCCTGATCCGTGTTCGGTGCGAAATACTTCCCAGTACCACGGGCTAGCCGTCTAAAAGCCCATGTAAGAGCGCATATCTACCTTCCGTGTCTACTGATCTGGATAGTTCCTGAAATGGAATCCCTGGGCGCAGCCATTTAAGGGTCCCCCGCGCGTAGGCTGAATATGTTGTGGCACAAAAGATCCCGCGCCAGCGCTTGCATAGCTTGTCTAATTCTTTCGCTATTAAGTGTGTTTCTTGCAGCAGTGCGATCTGCGCATTCTTCCGCTTTATATATGCATACACTGCATAGCGTTTGCGCGCCATATGCATTCCTCGTACATTCAAGGTGAGGATGGTGACATTTCCCTTATGTGCCATGGTGCGGTATAGGGGGCCCAGGGGAGTTGGGATCACTGGGTGCCGCGCCGTGTCGCAAACTACATCCCTGGCTAAGCCTGATTTCGTGGTCTAATTGTGCCTGAAGCGCCTCAGCTTTGCTCGTGTGCGTATGCTGTGCAGTGAAGGGTAACTTTCTACAGGAGAGCGATGGGGATGAGGAACTATCCCAATACTGGGGACCTATCGCAAACGGCGATACGTCCAAACTCATTCTAGTGCTTGAAGGGAACTGTAGAATATTAGGGGTGCGGCAACACGCTGCTGTCAGGCGTCACTTACCAGTGGCATTTGTACGATCATTTTGCGCCTGGTGGTCTAGGGATAGGTTAGCTATCACTTGTGGAGCTTGTTTGGCTTGCCACGTATCTTGACATTCATTGTAGTGTGACTTACTGGGTTGCCCTGTGTGTGTGGCCTGCTGGTTATTAATCATATCAATGTATCTGCAGTTTGTGGAGTGACCAACGGCGGAGTTATTGAGTCCACTCGGGATACCGTTCCGTCACTGCCCTCTCCCTCTCCGGACGAGAAGATATGCGGACCACTGTCTGAGCCTGTGGTAGGTGAGGACGGTCGAAGCTCCGCGGCAGCCTGCAGGGCTTTCCGTCGTTCGGTCATGATTTGTTCTAGATCTGGAGATCCCGTGGACTGGGCTTTCATGCCAGAGGTGATCCTTCTGCTCTGTCGTTTCGGGCGGCGTCTGAAGCCGCGCTGTGTCTTTGGACGTCTGTCGATCTTTTCATTTCCGCTGGGATGCTTCTGACAGTGTTGATTCACCCAGTCGCGGGCTTCTTCTGTGTCCTTGAAAAATATGGTGGATTTCTCGTACCTGATTTTAAGTCAGGCCGGGAACAGTAAAGAATATTGTATTCCCTCCATTCGCAGACGGCGCTTGACATCGAGGAATGTGGGTCTTTGGCGCTGCACCGCTCGGGCATAGTCTGGAAAGAGCATTATTTGTTTGTTCTCAACTTGGATTGGGCCGTGCTGTCTGGCTGCTCTGAGCACTGCGTCCCGGTCTTTGAAATGTAGAAATTTGGCCAGCAGCGGGGCACCCGGTGGGGGTCTTCGTGCCGGTACTCTGTGCGCCCTTTCGATGGAGAAGAATGCGGTCTGATCCGCAGCCGGCGTAAAGGACTTGGTCCATGCCTCCATATATTCGACGGGGTCCGTGCCCTCCACTCCCTCCGGGAGACCTAGGACTCGGATGTTGCACCGCCTCAAGCGACCTTCGAGGTCATCTATGCGTTCCTCCATGGTGGTCATGCGCCCTAATAGGGTCTGTATAGATTCTTGATGGGTTTTAACTGAGGGTTGCATGGAGGCAATTACTTTCTCGCCCTCTGACACTTTGTCCGCGAGCTTGCGATGGTCGTCGCTGAGTAAGGTGATAACTGTGGTGATGGTTCCAAGTCTTTCTTCCATTGACACCCTCGAATGTTCGATGGCCGCCAGTACTTTGTCCATCTTTTCAGAGAGGGTCAGTTCTTGCGGGGTTGTGGTGTCTTTTAGGAGGGGTTTAGCGCCCGTAGAGGTATCAAGAGTAGACCCCGGTGGCGCCGGACCTGTGGCAGCCCATGTTGATGGTCGTTGGACCTTACTGAGGAGTCGAGTCACTTCTCCACAGAGGAAGGGCGCTGTGCGGTGAGACTCCGTGCTGGATGACGTACTACATCCGTGCTGGATGACGTACTACAAGTGGTTCTCACGTCGTCCTCGCCCTACCCTACTCACTCTGCCGTGGGTCCCCTTTCATGCCTCAGACCTTACACGTCACTTCCGGGGGCAGTCTTCTGGGCAGGAGTCTGCTGTGACACTTGGTGCCCGCCGATTCAACACCCGGTGCTCCTGTACCCAGCTCCTGCTCTGTGATGGGGGGGAAGGGTGCTGCAACCACCCTATGGGTACGCCTTCACGGGCCCTCACGCACCGCCTGCTGGGCTTCTTCCTCGTTGCATTGCCCGTTCTCTGGCTGGGTCTTGATGTGCCCTGTGCGTTGCCACCAGGGCTCCTGTTGTCCCTCTTGCTGCTCAGTGCTCTCCCGGGCCGTGCAGACGCTAACACTCTTGTACTTGTGGGTCCGGTGTGCGGGAGAGTGGGGCGGCGGGACCGGCGCGCTCTCACAGGCTGCCACGCGTCGCCCGCCGCGTCTCACTGCCGGCTGAGCTGCTGTTAAGGCCTTGTATGAATTGGGCGCTTCCGCCCGGGCACTCCAGGTTGTCCGCTGGAGTATTCAGCGATCTTAGGGCGCCTGGCCTGGTGCTCTGGCTGCCATGTTAGGTCCAGGCAAGCTGGCATGGGCTTTTTGCGCCGCCGACTTCTTCAAGATGTGTGTGTCTGTGCCCACTCCTGCACCCACCAGTATCTAATGTGGGGGGGGGAAGCTTTGGCGGGCTGCCGCGGACAAATGCTGAGGGGCTGGTTAATATTCCCCATTTCTCTCCATCCACACTGCTGCAGTGGGAATATCCTGCTCTAGTGAGGGAGGGCCACGCCAGCTCACTGTGTCCCCTCTGGTCAGGCTGGTGTGGGATTCTGGTGTGGAACAAGCGCCGCTTGAGGGTATTCGTCTTCCTCAGGATCCTTGTCCCAGCGCGCCGGCCCCCATTTTGACTCCAGGCATGCCTGGGCGCCGAGTATTAAACGTCCTCACAGCCTTGGTTCTCGCTCCCACCACGGCCCCTGTGTGCCTGGGGGTGCCTATGCGAGCCGCCTTCGCCGCTGGTCCCTGTGTACTCCGCGAGGTTAATCCTGCTCTCGCGTTCACCAGTATCCGATGCGGGGGGAGGGGCGTCAAAGCTTTGACGGGCTCCGGCGGCCGGCCGTTGTTGGGCTGGTGAGTGTGCCCCATTCTGCCCCCTCTTCAACTCTACGGGGGTAGTTTTCGCCGCTGAGGGTGAACTTTGCCGGATCCGCGACCGGAGAGCCGGCTCGCAGGGCAGGTATCAGTCTCGGAGTCTGGCGGTCGCCATTTTGTGTTCAGGGCCGTTGGTGCCTTGAGCCCGTTTCCTTAGCTTCACTTGGCTGTCAGCAGGTGCGGGACCCGGTGCTGGGCTCATGCGGTGTTCCGGTGGCTGTGGGGCCGATTTTCTGACCGGTAGGCGCGTCGTATCAAACAGGATGCATGCACTGGCGGCAGAGCTCTAACTCAGCATGTCCGCCACGGTAGCCGGCTTGGCCACGCCCCCTTCACTAAGTCTACTCTTATTAACAAAATCCTGGACCCACCCCCCTTCATGTATGACGCTCATGACCTCACTGTACAATTCCATGTAAAAAATCATGGACTCCCTTGCCCCCAAACAACTAAAGAGAATCCCGTCTATAAGAACCAACTGTAACCTTAATGACGAATGACGATACCTCAGACTTGAAGAGAAAGCATGGAGACATACCCCCTCTGTGTCCAACCTCAAACTCCTACGACAAAGCGCCTACAACAGACATATCAGGAACTCCAAAGCAGCATTCTTCCAAAAGCAAATTGATGCGGCAATTAATAGATCCAAAAACTGTTTGAAATTGTTAAAAACCAGACGAACTGAAAAAGCGACCTCCCCCCCCCACATCCTCAGAGAACAAATTACTACCCAACTGCGAAACCTTTGCCTCAATTTTTGCAGTGAAAACCACACTAATCAGCATCGATATCCAGAACATTATGAAATTTTACCTTGCGAACACCTCCTACACCAGCCTCTCTAGAGCAGGAAGATTGTCCCAGAAATCATTCCCTCACACCTCAAATAACGCTGCCTGGTCTAGCTTTGAAACCTTCGAGGAAAACATCTTAAATTTCCTGACCACTCTGAAATACTCCAACCACTTCAGCGATCCCCTTTCTTCCAAACTTCTCAACGATTCCATTCACCTCTTACTCCCATTATGGACTAGGATAATCAACACCTCACTCTCCCGAGGCTCCATACCCAACTGCCTCAAAAGTGGCCAGGTTACTCTTATACAAAAGACCCCCACTTCTGACCAGTCCGACCCCAACAACTACCGTCCTGTCTCCAACATCCCAACTTTAGCCAAACTCTTAGAAAAAAGTGTGCACTTACAGCTTCGCATCACATTGAGAAATTTCAACTCCTTGACCAATATCAATCTGGTTTCTGGCCAGGCCACAGCACTGAAACTGCCCTGGTCCATATCGTTGACGATGCTCTATGTTCACTCGATCAGAAAAAATCTTGCCTGCTAATCCTACTTGACCTGTCAACGACGTTTGACACGGTCAACTATGATACCCTTTTGAACATATTAGAACACAGGATGGGTCTCTCCGGTACCAATCTAAAATGGTTCTCCTCCTTCCGTTACAATAGATCTCAGCGCATTCTAATCAACCACGCTCTTTCCAATCAGTCACCAGTGTTGCTTGGCATACCCCAAGGCTTTACTCTCTCCCCGCCGTTGTTTAACCTATACATGGAGCCTCTAACTGAAATCCTCAAACTTGCCCACATCTCCTACCACATGTATGCGGAAGACACTCAACTCTATATGAAAATCGCCTTTCCCGATGACATCAATATCCTCAATACCACCTTGACAAAAACACAACATTGGTTTACTCCTAACCACTTCAATCTCAATGCCCTCGAAACAGAATTCTTATTGATCTCACCGCCGGCCATCACCCCTAGTATCAAAGACTGGCTCCCACAGCTTACTCCCTTGAACTGTACCCCACACATCATTGACTGTGCCAAATCCTAGGTATAATGTTGGACAGTGCCCTCTCCATGCAAAATACATCATTGCCGCCACCACAGGAGTTAACCATCAACTCCATGCACTAAGAAAACTAAAACCTTTCATTCCTTTGGCAGACCTCAGAACAGCGGTTCAGGCTCTTGTGTTATCGAAATTAGATTATGTTAGTGCTACCCTTTGTGGCCTCCCAGAAATCACACTTGCATCACTGAAGGCTACCATGAGTGCAGCAGTCAGCCTCATCACCGGAACTAAATAAAAAAGTGATCATATCACCCCTGACCTCAAATCCCTGACATGGCTACCCTATGAGGCTAGAATTCATCTCAGAATTGCATGCATGACCCATAAGGCGCTGCACCACAATACTCCCTCTTACTTGACCCAAAAAACTGACCCTATCAGGTAGAAACAGACCCTCCAGAAGTACAAGCGCCTTACTTCTCAAGCCCCAAAAATTCAACAAGAAAAAAATCTGCAACCAATCCTTCATTGGAATTTCCCATAAAATCTGGAACTCTCTCCCTCCTGAGATCAGATGCAACCCATCCCCATCCACCTTCAGGAAATAGGTAAAACTTCTACTTTCCAACAAATTCCTTCCACAGTGAGGACATACCTACCTCTCTTCATGAGCAACTCCGT
The DNA here is from genome assembly GCA_963921515.1 of Calotriton arnoldi. NCBI lineage: Eukaryota > Metazoa > Chordata > Amphibia > Caudata > Salamandridae > Calotriton > Calotriton arnoldi. The sequence goes on along the minus strand of CAWUFW010016778.1, from coordinate 252,233 downwards.
CCTGCTTGTTGTCGTTGCTTCACACTTATCCCATGAGTTCATTGCTGTTTTTCCTGCGTTCCCCAGCCTTCTACACACCGTTCTAATACCTATTTGACTTTGCTCATGCCAATTTGATTGACTATGTGTTCTTGTCTCTCATCCTACCATTTGCGTATACAAATTTTTTCCTCCTGTCATGTTTTGTATCATATCTTCATGTGTTACTCTTGTAAAGCGCTCTGTCACCCGAAAGGGTCTTGTTTGCGCTATATAGAACACTAAATGAATCAAATAAATTAATCAGTGAGCAGAGGGTGGAGGCTCTGAGAGACATAGGAGCCAGCATGACCACCGTCAGGTGTCATCTGGTGTCTTCAGAGCAGGTAATCCCTCAAACGTTCCACCAAGTTGTTGCTGCTGACAACCAAGAGAGCCACTACCCAGTGGCTCTGGTTCCCTTTGAATGGGTTGGTCTCGGGTCTGCTGAAGGTAGCTGAGAGTCCGTCCATGCCTGTGAATTGTCTGCTGGTCAATGACCGTGAGCATATCTTCTGGAAGGAGGTAGATCTCAGGTCACACTTGGAGATGATGGGGTTGCCTGAGTGGGTGTGCCTGACCACACACACGGTCCATGGCAGCTCGAGAGGGTGGTCATAAGGACCTCGATCCTGGAAGAATGGCCCAGGTACCTGCCAAACAGAGGAAGGGAGGGGATTCTGGAAACCTGCTCCTGAGATTCCCACGGTCCAGGAGGAGGCAGAACCTGTGGGGGACACCCAGTACCTACAGGGGAAGATGTAGCTGAACTGGGGAACCTGCCTGAGTTGACCAACCGGTAGCAGGAAGGGGGTCCCTCCAGGGAAGAGGTCTGCAAAGCGCAGAAGGAGTGTCCTACTCTTGTGGGACCTCGGCAGCAGGCCCAGGCCCAGGCAGCTGGTGACACCTCTGGCAGTCACCTGATTTATTGGGAGAATGATTTTCTGTATAGTAAGGCTCCTGAGGCTGGTGCAACACGTGTGTTGGTGGTACCCCAGTGCTTCAAGACCTTCCTACTAGATCTGGCTCATGACGCATCTCTGGCAGGTCATTTGGGGGCAAAGCAAGATCTTTGACAGGCCTGTCACTCACTTCTATTGGCCTCAAATGAGGAACGCCTCAGATGCTTTCTGCAGGGCCTGTCCTGCCTCTCAGGCAAGTGACAAGTCAGGGGGGAAGAGCAAGCTCCTCCTGCAACCTTTCCCTGTCATTAGCACCCTTTTTGAGTGGGTTAGCATAGGCATTGTGAGGCCTCTGAATCCCAAGATAGCCATGGTCAACAGATTCATTCTGGTCTTGGTGGACCATGCCACCTAGTACCTGGAAGCTATCCCTCTGAGGACAGTCACTGCACCCGTCGTGGCCAGGGCACTGATGGGGATCTTTACCCTTGTGGATTTCCCCAAGGAGGTTGTATCTGACCGGGCTACTGACTTCATGTCCAATTACATGAAAGCCATGTGGAAATAATGTGGGGTGACCTACAAGTTCACCACTCCTTACCACCCCCAAACCAATGGGTTGGTTGAAAGGTTCTACCGTACCCTCAAGGGCATGAATATGGGCCTACCTGAACCCATGAGGCGTAAGTGGGATGTCCTCGCCGCCATGTCTTTTGTTCACCAGCAGGGATGTACCTCGGAAGAGGGTTGGCTTCGCCCTTTTGAACTTCTATATGGTCACCCTGTGAGAGGACCTCTCAGTTTGGTTAAGGAAGGCTGGTAGCAAGCTCCCAAGAAGCAACCCCAGGATGTAGTTAGCTACATGCTGGCGTTCCGCAACTAGACAGCCCACTTACAGAAGGTTGCACAGGAGAGCCTGGAAGCTAGCCTGGAGAAAACGATGGTCAGAATATCACTCCGGTTGAGTTTCAGGCAGGTCAAACAGTGTAGGTAATGGAGCCAGTGGAGCTTCGGGCCTTGCAAGACAGTTGATCTGGGCCTTATGAGGTGAAGGAGCTCAAGCGTGATGTCACCTACTTTGTGGACCTCAATACGCCTAGGAACCCTATTGAGGGTCCTGCACATGAACCGCCTCAAGCCCCACTTTGAGAGGTCTGAGATTACCATGCTCCTGATCACTGATGATGGGATGGAAGAGGAGAATTAACCTCTTCTCGACCTCCTCTGTTCCAAGCAGTAGGATGGGTCAGTGGAGGGTGTCAGCCTCTCCCCTACACTGACCCTAGATCAACAGAGACTACCGCCAGTTGCTCTGGCAGTTTGCCTCTTTGTTCTCCCTTACCCCAGGACTATCTAATGAGGTGAGAGCCAGCATTGAGGAGGGCTCCAAGAAGCTTGTGTTAGGGGTTATTGAGCCCTTGGTCCAGACCAGTGGTGTTGGTTCCCAAGGCCACACCTGAATTTATGTTCTGTGTCTACTAACTTGGGCTCAATGCAGTCACCAGGACTGACGCACACCCCATCCCAGAGTTGATGAGCTCATAGATCGTCTTGGAGCTGCTAAGTTCCTCAGCACATTTGACTTAACGTCTGGGTACTGGCACATTGCCGTGACTGAGGAGGCTAAAGAGAGGTCAGCGTTCTCAACACCAGGAGGGCACATCCAGTTCTGGGTCATGCCTTTTGGTTTGAAGAACGCCCCTGCCAGCGGCTGATCAATCGGGTCCTGGCTGGATTAGAGAACTTCAGTGCCGCCTACCTAGACCACATTGTGGAGGCCTGCTTATCAAGGCCAGTAAGTGCCAGGTAGGACAGAGTTCTGTGGTCAACTTAGGACACCAAGTCGGGGGCGGCAAGGTACAGCCCTTGCAGCCCAAAATTGACACCATTCTGGCTTGGGAACCCCCCAAGACCCAGACAGAAGTGAGAGCCTTCTTAGGCCTCACTGGATATTTCAGGAGATTCATCAAGGGAGATGGCACCATTGTTGCCCCGGTAACAGAGCTGACTTCCAACAGACCTCTGGACAAAGGTGTGCCAGAAAACTTTTGACACCCTGATGGAAGCCATGTACACGGCACCCGTGCTCAAGGCCCCTGATTTCTCCCAAGAGTTTGATGTGCAGGCGAACGCGTCAGAGTATGGCATATGGGCTGTGCTCTCGCAGCCAAATGAAGAGGGCCAGAATCAGCCTGTAGCCTTCATCAGTAGGAGGCTGCTTCCCAGGGAAAAGCAGTGGAGCAAAATTGAAAGGTAAGTCTTTGCTGTGGTCTGGGCGCTGAAGAAGCTAAGGCCATACCTGTTTGGCACTTACCTCTGGGTTCAGACAGACAACAGGCCCCTCAGATGGTTAATGCAGATGAGGTGAGAATCCCAAACTGTTAAGGTGGTCAATGTCCCTAGAGGGAATGGACTTTACAGTGGAAAACCGTCCTAGCACAGACCACACCAATGCTGATGGTCTCTTCAGGTTCTTGCGCCTTAGTGAAGAGAACTCACAAGGGGGTTGGGTAGCTCTCCCCACCTTCAGTAGGGAGGGACACGTGTTAGACTTGGCATCCTTGGCAAGGTTTTCCCTGACTTTTTGTTTTCTGACCTCCTGTTTTGCTGACTTCATTTTTGCTGGCTTTAGGATTCGGGGCACTTCACCACTGCTAACCAGTGCTAAAGTGCACATGCTCTGTACTCAAAACATCTTAACATTGGCTTATCCACAGTTGGCATATTTAATTTACTTATAAGTCCCTCATAAAGTGCACTATATGTGCCCAGGGCGTGTAAATTAAATGCTATTAGTGGGCCTGCAGCACTGATTGTGCCACCCTCTTCGTAGCCCTTTAAACATGGCTCAGGCCTGCCACTGCAGAGGCTGTGTGTGCAGTTTAAACTGCCATCACCCCTCTCTGTTGACATCCGCAACCGGAACGGGTGTCCGTGCTGACTCACCAATTGGTGAGACCCTACCAGTAGCTCCTCTGGTGTAGCGCACGTGAGGGGCTTTTTCACCTACACACCATTTTTTGTTTTTTTTATACACCTGTTTAGTTGGGGGTATACTTGGAAAGAGGTGAATGGCAAATTGACGTTTTTTATAAAAATATAAAATGTATTACGGGCATTGAGGATTGGATAAGACTGGTTACATTTTTTAGACCAGCAGGTGGGTAGAGGAAATTGCACCCCCCACCATCATTCCTACAAAAGAAAGTGGACTATGCCTCGCATAATCAGGTCTAGTATTGTTTTTGGCTATTTGTGAGTGGAGGGCGACCTGATTTATTTTCCCTCTAGAGCTCCTTATTTTGATTAAGTTAACCTGCTTGCCAGGCTCAAACCTTCCCTTTTATTACATATAAGTCACCCCTAAGGTAGGCCCTAGGCAGCCCTATGGGCAGGGTGCAGTGTACTTAAAAGGTAGAATGTGTACTCTTACGTTTTACATGTCCTGGTAGTGAAGAACTGCTAAATCCTTTTTTCACTCGTGAAAGGCCTATCTCTCCCATAGATTAATTTTGGGATTGCCTTAAAACATCTTTTAAGTGTAATTTCCAATTGGGAAAAGATAGAGATTTGGAGTTTGGTCTCTCTGGATTCACAATTTGAAATTACAACTTATGGTGATATTGGATTTTAAATTGTAAGTCTGAAAATGCCACTTTTTCTTACTTTAACCATTCTGTGCCTCTGTCTGTCTCTGTATACGCATCTGGGTTGGGTGTCAGCTGGGCTTTGTACATTCCCTCTAGACCGTCACTTACAAAGGAAGCTGGGGTGTGACATTTGCATCCTTATGGCCAATCACCAGACTAATGTACCTTCCTGAGGTAGATTGGGAGGGAGGAGCTGACACTTGCACCTGAATAGGTCTGTGCCTGTCCCCACACAAAGAGCTGCATACCCTCTTGTGACTCTGGAGCTTTTTATGAGCTCTGCCCCTCCTTTCTGAGTCAAAGGGTCCATACGCATCCTCTAAATCAGGGTATGCACCTTTTGCATTAGCTACTATTGTTTGTCCCATAAATTGTGGGCTCCTGTCTGTCATGTCTGGGTGTGCAGCTTTCGAATGTGTTCCCTTTTGGTTATAAGGAAAATGTGTCATTATTTGAGATTCAATAAGCCACCCGTCTACCTTGCCCTGCATTTGACTTTATTAGGAATTTTCCAGCACCAAGACCCCTCTGGTGTTACCGTGGCATTGAAGGAATGCTGTATGGCATAAAATGTACTTCCTAAAGGATGCCAAACTGTTATACAATGCTTGGGTGCATCAGTGCCTTTGTAGCGAGTCTACTCTCTTTAATGCCCAGTTTTAATTCTTAATTCTCTTGTTATTAATCCATATGTTCATTTAATTTGTTTGACGATTTTCACCATTTTTCCTTCTCTTTCAATGATACGGACTATCCTTGTTTTTCTCATCCATTAATAAAGTTTCTGTCATTAAATGAAACCGTGCCGATGTTTTCTTTCCCAAATTTTCAGCTATTGGGTTATTTTCTAAAAATAAATAAAAGTGGGATTAATTATAAAATTCCTAGTGACAGGCTCACATCATCTCTTGGCTCAGCATATCGCCTACACTTAGCACGGAGTCTGGTATTTTCTTAATAGTACTCTAGGGGCCAGATGTATGAAGGTAAGTGCTAGCGATTACAAATAGCAGATTTTTGTGATTTGCTAATTGCAAACAGCCATGCACAAACGTGTGTTTAACACATTTTACTATTCCCAGTGGGTGGCAAATAGACTTACCTCATTAATATTCATTAGGTAGGTCTCGGTTTGTGACCCATTGCGAATCGCAAAAATCACATGGATGGTGGCCTGCTGGGGTCAGCATACCACCATGTCTGTGGTTGGTTTTCAATAAAGCAATTTATTTTTTAGGGAAATGCAGCCCGTTTTCCTTGAAGGAAAATGGGATGTGTTTCAAAAAGAAAAATTTAAAGTTTTCTTTTAATTTTTTAAGAGCAGGCAGTGGTCCATAGCCTTATTACAAGAAATTATTCCCTTGAAATCAACTACCATCTAATGAACCACATTCAACCATACGTAATATAAATCACTCTCATAGGTGTGTATTTAAGAGAACCCAGCATATAATTATAAACACAAATTCACAATCCAGTATATAAAAAATCACATAAATTTATTCAATATATATAAGCACTGATGACTGATACAATTCTTAAACAAGCATTGGCATAGCCAATAGGTCTCGCCTTTGGGACCTTATAAGTGTTTAGTTATCCAGCACAATATCCTGGGTGCAACAACATCAACTGTTGTGTTGCATGGCTAAACACTTATAAGGTCCCAAAGTCGAGACCTATTGGCTATGCCAAAGCTTGTTTAGTGTTGTGACATAAGAAATAAATACAAATACCAAAAACTACATATACACTACCTTGCATAGCCCCAAACTATTGCCTTTCCTAGAGTGTTTCGAAGCGCTGCAATCAAATGGAACTTTGGGGCGCTGCACCCACAAAGGACTGATCCTGATAGGCAGCTTCCTAGGAGCAGAAGTTCATTACTAAAGCAGAAACTCCATCCGTAGTTTGGATTTGTGGAAGTTGCACGTGAGGATGAGGGCGAAAAAAAGTGTCTTTCCGGGAGTGGGGTTACAGGTGATACTGACAATGCCATGAGCCCTCAGTTGCACATCTGTGAACATTACAAGCTATTGCAATATCGTTACCTGCAGTCACGGCACTTCAAGTTATGCCCGTTTTAAATAGGTGCAGTTAGTGTGTGCAAAGGGTGCCAAAGATTCAGATTTTTGAGTCTTGACTTTTGCTCGCTAAACTATTCTTTAAAACAACAAAATAAAATATGCGCATGCAATATATACGTACAGGAGCTTCTGAAAATGGCCCTGATCCACTGGTCTGTTAAATTGTCACTTGTGTGTTGCTTCTGCTCACGACACGAACAGCAGGGCAACGTTTAATCCACTCCCTCCCTTTATTTTGAATTACTGCCAAAACATGGGAGAATTGTCCACATCCACTGGCAAGGCTGGCTCAAAGTGTGTTTTATTTAATGTTCATATTAACTGGAAATACCAGCTGTCTTCAATGTCCTGTCAGAGCTAGTAAGCGCTATATAAATGCGATGTATTTTGCGTGCACTTCGGGTGCTCAGTTGAGAGGGAAATAATGTTCTGTCACCTATTTAAAATTGCTGCCATAAAGTGCCTAAGAGACATTGTAACACTGTAGCTGCCTACTATTTTGAGTACTTGATTAGGTGGTAGTTTCTTGTCTACAATACTGATAATAAATTCATTGCACAGCTGGAAGGCTTACCTAACATGTTTCTTAATCTTCTAATCATTGGCAGCCACATTTGAACGGCTGTGCGATCCACCCCTCACCCCCCCCCCTTAATTTTTGCCATTTGCTTACATTAAAAAATAAAAAAGCGTGCCTCGCGCGGCAGCAGGGGGGAGGGGGGCCTGCCGATTACCTTGCGCGAGCCAGCGGCGATAATTGATACCATATGGCGCTGCCGCTCGCTCCCGCAAAGCAATCGCCACACGTGCACGCGTTGCCATTGAAGGCAATGGAACGCGTGCACGTTTTTGGGGAAAAAAGGGAACCGATGGCTAAAGGTCTCCTCCTATGCAGCGCATGCACGCTGCGTAGGCGAGACCTAAAATGGAAGAAAACCGAAGAATATACTAATTTCATAAAAACAATACATATAGTAAATCAATAAACAAGAGACAACAACAAGTGACATATTAAAAATCATCAGCAATACAATAATTCGATTGAATCTATATTATCAGTCATATCACTATAAAAGATTTCTGACTCAATAGTTCCTCGAATTTAACACCACAGGAGCATCGACGCATTTAGGTGTGCTAACAGATTATGCACCACCTTCATCAGGACCTTTCACGATAATTGTCTCTTTATAGGAAATAGCACAAAGTCATGTGTGCCTTACTCAAGATAAGCGCAGTGGGCAAGGCTCTGTATCTGCATAATATCCACTCTAAAGTCCTCAGGATGGGAGTTGTATTATCTGGTTCATTTAGAATACGAGCTTACTGCGACATCACAGCTCGTGGCGGAAGAAGTCCGTGCTAAACAACATCGGACCCTTTCATGAACTTAGTTAGGTGCGTTAGGCCCCTTAACGTGTCTGTTTGTTAAAAACAATGTCAATAAGTTGTCCGGATATAAAATCAAAGGAATTATAGCTCTCGTCTTCCTTAAAATGCACTTGGCCCCTTAGCGTGCTAATTATCTGTTAAGACAGCAACTTTGTCCTCACGTCTTTAGTGTCCTCCGCTTTCCAATCATGCACGGTCTCAATGGTTCCTGTCACGAAAATCCTCGGTGTGAAGTAAACTGTCGTCAAGATAGACGTCCGACGCCGTTCTGCAGTCAGGAAGCCTGCCTTCTCTTAAAAAATGTTCTTACAAGATTCACAAAGGGGAAGAGATCTGTTGGGGACCCCTTCCCATTTGCAAATGAGTTACCACCTACTTGAAGTAGGTGGTAAAATACGAATGTTTGGAGACCGCAATTCGATCTCAAAACATTCACACATACCTTTGCGATTCGATTTTGGGAAGGGACACACTAAACATGCCCCTTCATAATACAAAATCACAAACCCAATTTGAGATTCGGTAATAGGTTACTAAATCGCAAATTGGCCTTTGTACATTGAAAAATGCCTTTTTTCGTTCGCAAACAGGCCGATTCTGCGAATTGTGCCTTTTGCAAACGAAAAAAAGCTTTGTGCATCAGACCCTAGGTCTCTTCCACAAGAAATGGCATTTAGCAAACAATAGATATACCTTTATTTATAATTTGCATTTCTCACCTGGTGTTGACCTTCACACCATACTACTAGTGGTATTTCTCTATCCTAGAAAGAATCATGACTGGCATATTTCTTCACACATTCTAGATTCAATCGACCCCCAGTACAATGAAAATGTATTACTATTTGGGAAATATGGTGTGCAAATTCAAGAGAAATCATGGCGTATATAGGTTAAATGAATGTCCTTTTACAAAATCTGATTTTAACCACTCATCAAAATATATAGTGCATATTTTTCATGTTTCATTTGTAAGTAGAGTTAATTTTTTTTAAACATTTATTATAATGTGTTTTTCTATGTGATTATTGCAACCCTAAAGAAGTTCCATAAAGAATTGGAACAAAACGCATTGGCTGTTCTTTTGAATTAAGTAGCAGATAAAGAAGTTGTTGAATTCTTTCTTGGAATTATGTATGAACTCATCTATCAATGACTTTGCGAGTGGCTTTTTATATGTGGATCATTATAATGCGCACTCCCATATTAGGATCGAAACATATGCCAGAAAAGTCTGCTCTTTCTCTGAAAGTGGTTCTTTTGGGTGGCTCCCAAAGCAATACGGCGCTTGTCCGCTGCTAGGTACAGCACTTAATGATCCTCTTTTTGCTGTCACTGAAAATAGCTACATCTTCCCCACCATTTTCATCTGGACTTGCTGGTTCCTCGATTCATCTGAGGCTTCCCCAGGCTCGGGATTTGCATTCAGTAGGATCACACACAAAGAAAGCCTGTCCATTTCTGTTTCAAACCTCCGTTCCTTTGCTCTTCCCTGATTCAGTGAACTGAGCCCTCTAGGCTTGAGATGGGGTAACATGTCCTTGTGATCGTTTGATATATTTTTTTTTTTAAATGTTGGCAAAGCTGCCCTTAATTTTCAATACCCTGTTGACATACCCCGTGGCGGCGGGTATGGAACAGGGGGGGTGGGGGTGAAAAAAATATATAACACTTACCTGTGCACGGCCGCCATCTCTCCTCAGTCGTCTCTCCTCCGCTTCTCTTCCTGACTCCCGGAAGCAGGAAGCACACAGGCTCCCCTAAGCCAATCATGATGCTGCTGTTACCAGCATGACAGCAGCGTCGTGATTGGTCTGAGCGGCCTGGTTCGGCACTCAGTCACGGAGTGGGAGCCTGTGCATGTTCTCTACCCAGGCTGTTCAATGCAGCCAGGTGGAGAACATGCTGTATGGCCGGCCCAAGACGGCAGGCCAAACCGGCATGCACACTTAAGTGCAGATATTTCCTCCTCCCCTATTCTGACACCCCAGCCCCACCCCGCGCCGAATCTGGCTCTCACTGAAAAATAAAATGATAATAACATTGTGTTATCATTTTATTTTTCCTTTTTTTGCACTGCTTAGCGGAGAAGCCGCTGCTGTACACATTTAGGTGATTAATACCTCGCGCTATCCCAGACATCAAATGTTCTTTCTGCTATGGTAAGGAGCATCTCTAATAGGTATTGCCATTTATTTCCTGAAATTTAACACAGTTGTGATTATAGATCACCTCGTGGTTACATACAAAAGACCTAAAAATCATTGTTGGTACCCTCCGCGAAAACACTCGTGAGAAAACCTGGTGTTATCTAACGTGTGCCACATGATTGTTAAGAAGTACAGCACTGGATACACTCTTCCCACAAAGTCAACTTTACCATTTGATATGGATGTTTAACTTTCTTGCATCTTTCACTACATTTCCGGTATTATGATGTAAAGGATAGAGTCACTCAAATATTCTGTTGAAAGGGGCATTTACGTGTAGAGTAAATCGAAGACCGACCTTTTACCTGTGCGTTATCAATATTAATTTTTCTTACTTTTTTTTTCATTTCAGCTCCCTCCTGAGCTCATGCCAAGCTTTTCAACTGCCCTGATTCCCCACTGACAGGCTTGACATGTAATACATATTTCTCCAGCAGGTGTGTATGGGCCTTTTAATAAACACTCAGACAAGGACAGAGCTTCCTTCAGAGAAACATTATGCATTCAAAAAAGCTCCTGCCACCGACCTGTTGTCTCCCAAAAAATATAGTGCTGCACTTGCTTCCTCTGTACCCCGAAAGTAAGCCCACTTGTTTAAGGCAGTGGACCCACCTGACACTAATTTGAAAATCAGTATTTGGGGAAATTCTTTCCTGATCTTAATTCCATTTAATTAATAATCGCTGCCCCATTGAAAGATTGCAAAACTGGTGTTCGTATCACTTAAACCTCATTCTTTAGAAGAAAGTTAAGTATTGAATGTATTTTGGTTTTGAATTAAGTTATTTTCTTCTTTCTTCATTAACATGACAGTTGTCCATCTCTCTCCTTCATCCAGGATTTCAGCATGGATTTCACTGAGGCCTACTCAGATAGATGCTCGAGCGTTGGGCATGCAGCAAGAAGTGGCAACGTCAAAAGTTTGCAGAGACTCATTAAAAGAGGCAGTAGTGTTGACATACCGGATAACCGAGGGTGGATGCCAATTCATGAAGCAGCTTTTCACAACTCCAGTAAATGTCTGAGGCTACTGCTTCAAGCGGGTAAGGTTCAAATACCAGGTTAAAGAGGTAAAGCCATTCACAGTGTATGATTAACTATATGCCTTAAAGTGCGTAACCTGTCCCTCAGTTTTGTATAGTTTTGACACGGCCAGCGCGTTTGATCATCTCTGAAACAGGAAGGGCAGATGAGCATTCATCCACCCCTCCCTACTATATGCAGGCCTGCATGTTCATTCATCCACCCGCCTACTGTATGCAGCCCTGTATGTTCATTTGTCTACCCTTCCCACATGTATGCAGGCCTGCATGTTCATTCGTCCACCCCTCCCTACTATATACAGGCATACATGTTCATTCACCTACCCCTCCCTACCGTAAACAGGCGTGCATGTTAATTCGTCCTCCCCTCCTTACTGTATACAGGTGTACATGTTCATTCGTCAACCCCTCCCTACTGTATGCAGGCCTGCATGTTCATTCATCCACCCCTCCTACTGTAAGCAGGCGTGCATGTTAATTCGTCCACCCTTCCCTCATGTATGCAGGCCTGCATGTTTATTCGTCCACCCCTCCCTACTGTATACAGGTGTACATGTTCATTCGTCAACCCCTCCCTACTGTATGCAGGCCTGCATGTTCATTCGTCCACCCCTCCCTACTGTAAGCAGGCGTGCATGTTCATTCGTTCACCCCTCCCTACGGTATGCAGGCCTGCATGTTCATTCGTCCAACCCTCCCTACTGTAAGCAGGCTTGCATGTTCATTCGTCCAACCCTCCCTACTGTAAGCAGGAGTGCAAGTTCATTCGTTCACCCCTCCCTACTGTATGTAGGCGTGCATGTTCGTTCGTCCTCCCCTCCCTACTGTATACAGGTGTACATGTTCATTCGTCAACCCCTCCTTACTGTATGCAGGCCTGCATATTCATTCGTCCACCCCTCCCTACTGTAAGCAAGTGTGCATGTTCATTCGTCCACCCCTCCCTACTGTAAGCAGGAGTGCATGTTCATTCGTCCAACCCTCCCTGCTGTAAGCAGGAGTGCATGTTCATTCGTCCAACACTCCCTACTGTAAGCAGGCGTGCATGTTCATTCGTTCACCCCTCCCTACTGTATGCAGGCGTGCATGTTCGTTCGTCCTCCCCTCCCTACTTTATGCAGGCCTGCATGTTCCTTCGTCCACCCCTCCCTACTGTAAGCAGGAGTGCATGTTCATTCGTTCACCCCTCCCTACTGTAAGCAGACGTTCTCTTCCAGGGGATCCTCATCAAAGTCATAAGCACATGAATATTCCCGCCCATGCGCGGGACCCCGGAAACACATCACATATATGTGAAAACCATATATGTAGCTCTATATATAGAACCATATATATATAAACACATACAATGCAGCCTCCCATAGACATGCTGAGCAATGTTGCAAGGAATTCTCATGCACATAAACATATTCCAATAAAGCAGGGAGAAAGAAAGCTTTTGAAAACTGCTTTAATATACAGCAGAAAACACAATCCTGCAAGGAATAATGAAGAAAACATTGCCAGCACATAGGCTGCATTGTAGAAACATTAGTGTAGAAAGCTGAAAAGCTAACCCACATAAACACTCAGATAAACTGGCACTGTGCCTTTAAGGCAGCCATGACCCCTAGCTTCCCATCATGCCTCAGGGGTGACAGTTAGGTCAGTTGTTCTTTCCGGCTCCTTCTGTCAGGACCCTGGTTACTTCAGCTCTAACTTTTTTTTTCTGATTTCTGTCAGAAAATTCTTCAATTTTTGAGTAAAAAACCTCTTACTTCAACGTCTTTTTGGTGTTGAAGTATTTCTCTACTGTTTTTTAGAGAGTTGAGCATTGTTTTTCAGCAAGAATGCCCTCTCTTTTTGACCCTTGCCCTTCCTGTGGCAAGAAGAAGGCTAAATCAGACTCCCATCCTGTCTGTATTCTATGCCTTCCTTCTGAACATAATCCTAAATCCTGCCAGCTTTGCCAGCTGCTGTCCAACAGAACTCTAAAGGACAGGGAAAGGATTCGCCTCCATGGGCTGGCTGAGAAGAGAAAATCACCTTCTAGAGACAAGCCTCCGATGAAGAAGAGGAAAAAGAGCTCATCTAGAAGTAAGATTCCAGTATGCTCTTCATCGGCGTCGGGCTCGGCGCTTCAGATCCCTTCATCGGCAACGAAAACGTTGACGAGAAGACCGTCGACGAGAAGACCATCGACGGCGGGCTCGCCGTCGAGAGAACACCGGTCGTCGTCAAAGAACGCAGGTACGTCGAATCCTCCGCCGTCGTCAACCGGGCGACGATCGGCGTCGAGGAGTCGCTCTCCATTGGTGCGGACTCGCCCAGCGTCGAGAGGCAGATCTCCGTCGTCGATGCGGCGTTCGACGTCGAGACAGGCTCCGCCGTTGCAGGGTCACCAGCGATCGGCGTCGAAGCAAACATCTCCATCGACGTCAACCAGGCGACAGTCGACGTCGAGACACGCCTCGTCACCTGAGGCTAGACACTCATCGCCTCCGTCGTCGTCCAGGTGGCGTTCGACGTCGAAGGCAAGATCCTCTCCAACGGCGAGGTATTCGACGTCGAGACCAAGAGTGAAATATACCAAACGTCGTTCGACGTCGAGACGGCGGTCTCCGTCGACGACGAGAAGGTCAGCGTCGAGAGAAAGATCGATGTCGAGAAGGTTTTCTCCGTCTACCCGCTCATCGTTGAGGTCTCCTGCACGCTCAACGTCGAAGGCGAGGTCTATGGGCTCCAGACACGCTGAGAGGTCGACGTCGAGGAGAAACTCACCAGTGATGGTGACACAGAGCAGGTCGACGTCGAGACACTCCCCATCGACGTCACATCGCTCATCAAGATGCCGATCACGCTCCAGAAGCCGCAGAGAGTCCTCTCACTCCATTCGGAGCTCACCCCAGACGGTTGCGTCATCACGCAGTGCTTCTGTTCACTCGCAGGAGCCTACAAAATCACCGCCAGGAGGTTCCCCAAGGAGTCAGCGATCTCCTTCCATCCATCTCCCTCCCAGATGGCTTCAACCTCTCCATCATTGGTCAGGGCCCGCAGGTCACGCTCAACGGCCTACGAACTACTCCAGTCCACTGCACAGATCACCATTGCAGTGTCTGGTGCAGGAAGTGGACAGATCACCCACCACTCGGGCCAGGGAACACCGAGGCAGATCCCCTGAATGCAGGTCGTCTCAGGGACATCGCAAGAGGCGGCTTACACCGTCTTGGTCTTCCTCTTCGACAGATTCATCCAAAAGGGATTACTCACCTACCCTGACGGATAGTCCTCCCTCCAGAGTGTCGCCTATTGATGAAGTGAACACTTTTCATGATGTTCTCACCAGAGGGGCTCAGAAGCTGGGCATCACCATGTCAGCTCCTCAGACAACCAAGTCCATCATTTTTTAGACTCTCCGTCAAAGGTCTGCGACTAGGCCATTGCTCCCTTTGGTCCCTGGTATCATCGAGCCGGTAATGGATCTCTTCCTCGCTCCAGCATCGGCTAAAGCAGCTCCAGCTCGGATCCTTAAAAAATATAAGCCAGCTGCATCGGATCCTCTTTTCCTTAGATCGGATCCACCTCCGGACTCGGTCATTATTGCAGCAGCGAAAAAGACGCATGCGGTTGCATTCTCCTCCTCCGCTCCTCCGGATAAAGAGAGTAGAGCACAAGACTCTTGGGGACGGAAGGCTTGTGGCTCTGCAGCGTCTTCTCTACAAGTGTCCAACGCTGCGGCTCTGCTGGGTCGTTATGACAGGTCACTATGGGACTCACTGGAGCGCTTCAAAAATAAGCTCCCAAAGGAGGATCAACAGGACTTCTCTGAAATCCTTCAGGAAGGTGCTCTGGTGGCAAACCAGGTAATCAGCACTGCAGCAGATGGTGCGTCCCTGGCGGCTCACTCGTATGCACATGACATATGTGCACGACGATCTTCCTGGCTGCGCCTCACAGCGTTAAAACCGGAGGCGCAACAACGCATCCTGAATCTCCCTTTTTCTGGCACATCACTGTTTGGTGCACACACAGACGAAGAAATGGCGAGGATGAAGGCCGAGTTGGACACCTTAAAGGCTGTGGGCCTAGAGAAGAAAAAGGAATTTAGGAAGAGATACCGGCCCTACAATCGGAAAAACTACCAACAGAGGGTTCAAACCCCTCAATGGTCACAAAACAAACAGGGCAAATCCCAGTATCAAGGCCGCCGTTCCTCGAGAGGAAGAGGAGGACATCAACAGCAGTCCTCCTCCGCATCAAAAACTCCAGGGAAGCAATGAGTTTCTGCTTCCTCTAGCACCGTTGCACACTCCAGTGGGAAGAAGTATCTCAAGTTACATTCAAGAGTGGCGCAACATAACCAAAGATCAGTGGGTGCTAAATATACTAAAAAATGGGTACACACTACGTTTTTGTGCACCCCCAAGAGACATTCCTCCGGTGAAATCTTGTCATCTACATATAGACCTCCTGCGTCAGGAAGTGTCGACCCTTCTCGAAAAACGAGCAATAGAAGAGGTCCCTCATGCGCAGAGAGGAAAGGGAGTGTACTCGCGATACTTCCTTGTTCAGAAAAAAGATCAACCGAACAAGTTCAGACCAATTCTGGATCTACGTTCTCTGAACAAGTCCATCAAAAAGGAAAAGTTTCGGATGTTGGCGCTCCACCAAATATTTCCACATCTAAAGAAAGGCGATTGGATGTGTTCGGTGGACCTCCAAGATGCGTATATTCACATCCCAATCACAGCACGACATTGCAAGTTCTTGCGATTCACGGTGGAAACAAAACATTACCAGTTCAAAGTCTTACCCTTCGGCCTAAAATCAGCTCCAAGGGTATTCACCAAATGCATGGCAGTAGTAGCGGCAGCATTACATCGCCAAGGCCTGTTCGTATATCCATACCTGGACGACTGGCTGTTGAAGGGATCCTCTCCTCAAATGGTGCAGGAACACCTTCACACCTGCCTAGATCTACTTCAGCGCTTAGGCCTGCATGTCAACCTGGTCAAGTCGATCCTTCAACCAACTCAATCATTCCACTATCTGGGCGCCAACCTCAACTCCGACCTCGGAAAAGTGTTTCCTTCGGAGGAGAGATTGTCATCAATGAAAGACAAAGGCAACATCATCCTTCAGGCTCATCAGCCGTCAGTAAGACAGGTGGCTTCTCTGCTGGGTACGATGGCCTCGTGCATTTTTCTCATATCCAACGCCAGATTGAGGATGAGACCGTTACAGCAAGATCTCGAGGACAAATGGGATCAATCCTCGGGTCAGTGGAACGACCGGATTATCCTCTCTCCTGCAGCAAAGAAGTCCATTCTCTGGTGGCTGCAACCACAGAACCTTCTGGTGGGAGTCCCTTTTCACCAACCTCTGCCAGAACAATCACTGATCACGGATGCATCACTTCAGGGCTGGGGAGCGCATCTGGGTCATCTGCAAACTCAGGGCAGATGGACCAACAGAGAACAGACCTATCACATCAATATGCTGGAACTGCGGGCGGTTCATTTAGCCCTCAAAGCTTTTCAACCGTCAATTCAGCCCGGATCGATCCTAGTGCAAACGGACAATAAAACCACCATGTATTACTTGAACAAACAAGGTGGAACACGCTCTCGCCCTCTGTCCCTCGAATCCCAGGCGATCTGGCACTGGCTGATCGCAGGAACCTATCGATCACGGCAATCCATCTACCGGGAGAGCAGAACGTGCGAGCAGACGCCCTCAGTCGTCACTTCCAAGAGCAAGAAGACTGGGTGCTCAACGACGAAGTGGTGGCGGACATCTTTCATCAATGGGGTCATCCTTTCATCGACCTCTTTGCAGACGATCAAAACAGAAAATGCCACGCCTTCGCATCCAGGTTTTACCGACCAGGAACGAGGGGGAATGCTCTTTTGATAGATTGGTCAGGGACGATTGCATACGCCTTTCCACCCCTCCCTCTAATTCCGAAGGTGGGGGCCAAACTTCTGCGATCCAGAATGAGGATGATACTCATAGCACCGGACTGGCCTCGCCAATGGTGGTATCCGGACCTGTTGCAACTCTCGGTTCGCCCGCATCGGAGACTTCCGTGCAGGCCGGACCGTCTCACCAAAATGGGAGGGAAGATTCTGCACCCCAGCCTTCCCTCGCTCAGCTTGACAGCATGGCTCCTGAATTCCTGCAGTACGGACATTTGAACCTCCCTCAGGACTGCATGGACATTTTAAGGGAGTCAAAGAGACCTTCCACAAGATCCTCATACTCTCTAAAGTGGAAAAGGTTTTACTTGTGGTGTATCCGTAATGGTTGGAGTCCAATTAACGAGCAAGAGGAGGTAATCTTGCCGTATTTGCTCTATTTGGCCAAATCTGGTTTGAAATATTCTTCCATTAAAGTGCATTTGGCGGCTATCACAGCATATCGTAAATCACCTAACCAGCCTTCTTTCTTTCAGCTTCAGGTGGTCAAGGACTTCCTGCAGGGGTTGAAAAAGGTTTATCCCCCTGTTCGACCTCCTTCTCCTCCTTGGGAGTTGAATTTGGTCTTGTCTAAATTGATGGGACCTCCATTTGAACCCATTCATAAGGCTACATTACAACACCTTTCTTGGAAAGTAGCTTTTCTAGTAGCAATTACATCAGCACGCAGAGTGAGTGAAATACAAGCACTCTGTTCTAAAGAACCCTATACGGTTTTCCACCATAATAGGGTGGTTATGCAAACTCACCCTTCCTTCCTACCCAAGGTTGTGTCGGAGTTCCATGTTAATCAGACGATTTCTCTACCCTCTTTCTTTCCCAGTCCATCCACACCAGCGGAAAGGTCTCTTCATTCGCTAGACCTCAAGAGGGTTCTCAAATTCTATTTGGATGCAACAAAATCCATTAGAAAAGCTGATCAATTGTTTGTAAACTATGGCTCTGTTAGAACAGGCTTCCCAGCTTCTAAAAGATCCATTTCAAGATGGATAGAATCTTGTATAAAGTTGGCATACCAAATAGCAAATAAGCCTCTGTTTGCCTCCCCTAAAGCTCATTCTACTAGGGGCAAGGCTGCTACGATTGCATTCTTACATAATGTACCGATGGCCAAGGTGGCAACTTGGAAATCGGTCCATACGTTTACCAGACATTACTGTCTGGATTCTGACTCCAGGGCAGATAGCCAAGTGGGCCAGGCCTCCTTGAGGAATCTGTTCCAATGCTAACCTATTGGAGTCTGTATAGGCCTTATGGTGTTTATGTATCTTGATGGTACTCTGTTTACTTGCCCGCAGGATGAGGGGATGGGCTTGCTATTCTATTCATGTGCTTATGACTATTGATGAGGATCCCCTGGAAGAGAAGGATAAGTTACTTACCTGTAATCCTAGTTCTCTTCCAGGGGTATCCTCATCAAAGTCATAAGCAACCCACCCGCCTCCCCGGGCAAGTGAACATGATACATACATCTCTTTGTAAAATGGTCTGCGGATATCCGCAAAGAACAACGGACCTAACTGTCACCCCTGAGGCATGATGGGAAGCTAGGGGTCATGGCTGCCTTAAAGGCACGGTGCCAGTTTATCTAAGTGTTTATGTGGGTTAGCTTTTCAGCTTTCTACACTAATGTTTCTACAATGCAGCCTATGTGCTGGCAATGTTTTCTTCATTATTCCTTGCAGGATTGTGTTTTCTGCTGTATATTAAAGCAGTTTTCAAAAGCTTTCTTTCTCCCTGCTTTATTGTAATATGTTTATGTGCATGAGAATTCCTTGCAACATTGCTCAGCATGTCTATGGGAGGCTGCATTGTATGTGTTTATATATATATATGGTTATATATATAGAGCTACATATATGGTTTTCACATATATGTGATGTGTTTCCGGGGTCCCGCGCATGGGGGGAATATTCATGTGCTTATGACTTTGATGAGGATACCCCTGGAAGAGAACTAGGATTACAGGTAAGTAATTTATCCTGCATGTTCATTCGTCCAACCCTCCCTACTGTAAGCAGGCATGCATGTTCATTCGTTCACCCCTCCCTACTGTAAGCAGGAGTGCACGTTCATTTGTTCACCCCTCCCTACTGTAAGCAGGCGTGCATGTTCATTCGTCCAACCCTCCCTACTGTGAGCAGGAGTGCACGTTCATTCGTTCACCCCTCCCTACTGTAAGCAGACGTGCATGTTTATTCGTCCAACCCTCCCTACTGTAAGCAGGAGTGCATGTTCATTCGTTCACCCCTCCCTACTGTAAGCAGACGTGCATGTTCATTCGTCCAACCCTCCCTACTGTGAGCAGGAGTGCACATTCATTTGTTCACCCCTCCCTGCTGTAAACAGGCCTGCATGTTCATTCACCTACCCCTCCCTACTGTAAACAGGCCATCATGTGCATAATGATCCCAAGGCCAGTCTTTCAGCTATGGTGCATATTGCGCTGTCATGCCAAAAGAGCGCAATGTGGTGCGGAAAGGATCCCCTCCATTTCGCACTATCTGCTAAATGAATGATGTTTTCATGAATTTATCCCCCTTGCAAAAATACACCAAAACCAACGTAGCCCCTTGTTCTTTCACCCATCGCTTCGTTCCAGTTTTCAGAGGAAAAAACGCCTGCTGAACGAAAGACATGTAAAACGACAAAAAGACTATTTGGAGCATAACATGTACTAAATTAAATACTTTCATTGGAAAGAGGCCTGGTTTCCATTCATCGTTACAGGACACATCTGACAAACGTTAACAGTAGCGAGAGGTTATGTTGTGACCGAAGACGGGGATAATGCGTCTCTAAACTGTAAAATCGCCACCAATGCTTTAAATAGACTACATTTCCCATAACCCTAGTAGAATTAAATTTTTAAAAAGTGACCTTTTCATGACATCTGTGTTTATCACAGGCCGTTAGTCTTTGCAACTCGAATAATTCTTCCACTTTTTAGCCGCTGTCAAGCCTCTTGATACTCTCCCGCCTTCACCCTTCGAGCCTGTGCAAGCAAATGCTTTGTTTACACATCTCTTGTGTGATTAACACCTTTTCTTCTATATGAGCTCCTCCGTGAACTCCCTTGACAGACTTCAGTAATCTAGGTACTGACTTCCTTATGTCTCTCAAGGCCTCACCTCCATATATCCTGTGAAGCCCCAGTCTCCCCTTCCCCTATGTTCCCAATTCCAAATGGGAGCGTGAGTGACCCTTTGTTCTTTATGAGGGCTTCATATCTTCCGCGGTGACAGGAAGGATCTGGGGGTGGAGGCACGCAAGGGTAATTATTACAAGTTATCTTTTTTGTGCATCTTAATCAAAATGCACATTATTAATAGTGTGCAGAACAATTAATCTACATCCGAATTCACGTGTATACAGACATGGAGCTATTCAAATTGGAACGAACTTTCTATATATTACATTGTGTTTTTCTGGCTTGGGCTAACCAGGCCTCAGTGCTATCTTGCCCAAAATGGATGCTGCTTCATGTTTATTCTGTGTTTATATTTTTGCCTAACGCTACATGCAACAAGATGTTGGTTTGTTTATTTCTGAAATGACACTGTTCTCGAAGAGGGCCTCTAGCTGTATTAACAGTTCTCATGGACCGTTCGGTAGCACGCGCTATTGCATTTATTCATCATGGTTTACTGTTGTTTGTTCTGACACCTCTGGATGATGACAGGTCAGGAGGGCCGAATCCATATTCATGTAGTGGGTTAGTGCTGAGGTGATAGGGTTAGATGACGAATCTTCATTAAGTAGCTGAAGACCTGGCTTTTCAATTAACTAATCTACGATAGCAGGGCTAGGCACTCACACCTGTTCAGTGCCGGGATACCCTTGCAGGTGATAGTGCACTTTAAAATACACATAACATCACATCCAGACAGTCCAACAGTGAATTCTATTCCTTGGGCTCACCACTCAATGCCTGTGCAGCATCGGACTGAAGCTTTAGCTTATTGCAATCATCGATCAAGAGTGGACCTTGCAACATAGATCTTTTCACATTGAACTGTATGTGCAGTGGCTGATGCTGTTAAACTGATAACCTAATCTTGCAGCACGCTCATACAGGAGCAGAGTGTGCTTAACTATTCTTTTCAACATTCACAATTATTGCGAGGGCGGCTGCATAAGCAGGGTCGAAATGGCCATTCAGCCACTTATGCTTATTTCCAGTAGACTGCAGAATAGGGACTGCCTTAAGAGCTGGATGAGTTGCTGTGGTCCAACTATAACCCCAGAGCCCGTTTTAGCATAATCTCCTTCAGTGCAAAGCTAGTTTTAACTTTTCTGCAAAGGGCTGTTTTTGGTACATTCTGACCCTGTGCATAAGTGAGAAGGCAGAAAGTGGAATTTCAGACACTTCTGCATGACTCTTTTGGAGGGTATCACACATTGCCATTGGTAAGAGATGGGCTGTTGCGACCGATGATGTGCCGATTTTTCAGAGGACATAGGCAAGTGTCAGGCCTTTTGCATTAAGGTTTATCTTTCTGGGAACAGTTTTGGGCTGTAAGGACTCATAAGATTTGCATGATCAAGATGTTTGGTTATTGATATTTGGAAAGCAATTCTGATCCTATGGCACAACTAGTCTCCCCTCTGGCACATGAGCGTTTTGTAGACAGTTATAGTTTTTAGAAGTTTTAGGGGTGATGGGCTGTTTTAATTCTTAAAAGCAAATAGATTTTGAGCAAATATATTGAGTTTAGGTACCTGCATCTACTGATTGTTTTTACCTCTTTGCACAGGGCAGATGCCATTTTTCTCACCTTAAGTCTCCCCAAACTGGGCTGTCACTTTGGTTCACGCTCAAGCTCTTTACACATGCCTGACTATTTAAGTCGGCCTGCAGTGCAATCTCACTGAAGGCAAGTCAGTCTGTGCCCGGCCAGGCACAGACTGCACACAGCGCCAGCCATGCTGCCTGTTTCTCCATTGAGGATGTGACAAAATTCAGTGCAGCGACAGGGCCTAGACTCACCTACTGAAGAGAACAGTTTCTTTTTTTTTTTAAAACATCTTTTTATTAAACTCTGACTCAGCATAACATCACCAATAGATATACAGAGAGCATGAAGATAATGTTAAGACAGAAGTACAACACTGAGACCTATACAAGGCAGGTAAATCGTGCCAACAGACCCCATCACCACAGTAGAGACACATCTCAACATCATCCCTGATCACCGTCTTAGACATTCTACACTGCTTATTTCAGCTCTCCTTTAGGTGTGGCATTATGGATTCCTTTACTCGACCCAGGGTCCCCATACCTTATCCCATTTTCTAGAGCATCCTCGGCCCTGATAGATCACTTTCTCAGCCTGCTGACACTAATCCAGATCGGTCTCCCAGTCCGCCACTCTGGGAGATTTGACTGCCCCCCAAGCCCTCTCTATATTTCTCTTTCCCACCCAAGATGCCAACATGAGCCATGTTTTTTTATGTTTGAGCCATGCCTCCTCCCTAGTCACTCCCAGGAGGTGCCACCTTGCGTCCACATGGACCCGCATGTTCAGGACTCTGGTCATGATCTGTGTCACTCTTTTCCAGCCGCGCTGAATCTTGGGACAGGCCCAAAGGACAGGGAGAAAAGATCTGACCTCCCCACTCTCCCTGATATAGAGATTCGAGTTGCTATGTCCCAACTGGTGCAGAAGCGTTCTAAAGGAGTATGACCTATGTAGGATCCTCAACTGCACCAGCCTGAAGCGGGCGCGGATGGCTATCTTCCGGGGGCTTTGTACTGCCTCCCCCCAATCATCGTCTTCCAGCAAGTCCTTCCTAAGACAGGGGCCCCAATGAATAGGGGGAATTGTTTATGATATATGAGAGAGGAGGCTTTGTCTTCCATTGGGTCTAGCAGCAATCGGTCCTCCAGAGTTTCATACTCTGGCAGTTGCTCTCCCTCCACCACATGTCTACGCAACACATGCCCCAACTGGAGATAGCAAAATCTTTCGCCATCTGGAATTCTGTCTGTAAATCCTGAAATGTGATTGTTAGAAATTGGGGGGGTCTCTAATTGGCAATGGTTTGCACCTTTGTCCAAGTAGGGACCCTTCTTCCTAGTCAGGGTACGGGGGGATACACTTCTAAAATAACCCCAGCTCACCCCCTTGGTAGCTTAGCACGAGCAGACAGGCTTATCTCAGAGGCAGTGTGTAAAGCATTTGTGCGCACATACAGTAATACAGTGAAAACTCTACAAATGGACACCACACTAGTTTAGAAAAATAAGTAATCTTTATCTAAACCAAACAAGACCAAAAACAACAAAAATCAACAATACAGTAATCGAAATGAACTTCTTAGAAGGTAAAACAGTTCTGTCCATAGCAAACTATAGATGCGACACTTTTAACACAAAGTACCTTGGATGCGTCAAAATCATAAACAAGAACAGCCACAGGGAAGGTGATGAGTCAGTTCCTTGCGCGCAGGGAAGGTGATGCATCGGTTCCTTACTCCAGGGGAGGTGATGTGCTGGTTCCTTACTGCCACGCAGGAGAGGTGATGCGTGGGTTCAGTACTGAAGGGGAGGTGATGCGTTGGTTTCTTACTGTGCGGGTAGGTGATGCGTCGGTTTCTTACTGCAGCCCCAGCGTTCTCGTAGACTTGGCGCCCCGTGCGATGCATGACGATCGTGGATGTGTTGGTTCTCGCGGCGGCAACGGCGCTGTGTTGGTTTTTCCAGTTGTGGAATCGATGCGTTGGTTCTTGCAGCCGCACAGCAGGGCCTGCGTCGGAATTGGTGCGGTGATCTCGACCTTTGTAGATCGGTGTATTCGATGCGGCGTGCAGCAATTTCTCCAGCCGCGGGCAGGCGCAGCGTTGTTTCTTCAGCGATGCATTGGAAACAGGTTCGGACTCATCGCGCTTCTCGTAGTTGCGTCTCTTTTCCAACTCCCAACAACAGGAACAACATCCAGAGGCCCAATTCAGCAACAGGCACCTCCTGGCAGGTCAGAACTCCCAGCAAGGAAGTTCAGGGGAGCTGGGGGGGGTGGGGTGAAGTCCTTGTGTTCCTGAGACTTCAGAACAGGAGGCAAGCTCTACTTCAAGCACTTGGAGATCTTCCTCAAGCAGGGGACACAGCCCACAGCAAAGTCCTTGTCAGAATCAGCCACTGCAGGCCAACCCCAGACAGCACACAGCAAAGGGGCAGTACTTCTCCTTCAGTTTCTCCAGCTCTTCTCCTTGGCAAAGGTTCCTCTTGAATTCCAGAAATGATCTAGAAGTCTGGGGTGTGGGCCCCACTTTTTATAGCACAAATTCCTTTGTTTTCTGGTGGCAGAGACGATCTTTGCCCAGCCAAAACCAGTTCTGTCCTCTCTGGTGCAGCTTCCTGGCAGGAGGTGGAGACAGCATTGTTCAAGACAGACCAGGCCCATTCAGGTGTGAAAGAAATCTCCTCCCCCTACTCTGAATTCAGCCCAGCCCTGACTCACCCTGGAAAGGCAGGACACACCTCACCCCCCAAGTGGCTGTCTGAACAAAATGCACATCCCCAGCCCCTGTCACTCCAAAGCCAGACAGTCAATACACAAACCTAGCAGAGGCACACTGGATAGCTAAGCAAGAAAATACCCACTTTCTAAAAGTGGTATTTTCAAACACAGAATGTAAAAATCATCCTTACTAAAATATGTATCTTTATATTCTGAGTTCAGGCATACTAAACTTTACCTTCCTATCTTGTCCCAATGGGAAGTTATATTTATAAGATGTTATAAATAAACTCCCATTCTATCCCATGGGACAGATAGCCTTTCAATAGTGAAAAACGAAATTTGGCAGTATTTCACTATCGGGACATGCCACACAAATCAGGACATGTCCTACCTTTCACATACACTGCACCCTGCCCACAGGGGTATCTTGGGCCTACCTTAGGGGTGACTCACATGTAAGAAAAGGGAAGGTTAGGGCCTGGCACTTGCCAGTTCGAGATGGCAATAAAAACTGTGCGCAGACGCTGCAGTCGCAGGTCTGAGAACCTTTTGCAAGGCTGCTTGTGTGAGTGGCACAATAAGTGCTGCAAGCCCACTAGAAGCATTTGACTTACAGGCCCCGGGCACACACAGTGCACTGTACTGGGGACTTAGTAGTAAGTCAAATAAGCAATCATGGAAACACCAATCCATAATATCAATATACACAGAGAGCATATGCACTTTAGCACTGATCAGCAGTGGTAAAGTGCCCAGAGTCATAAAACCAACCAAAACAGGGTCAAAAACAGGAGGCCAAAAAGTCTGGGGATAAACCTGCTGAAAAAGCCAGGTCTAACACAACCCCCTTCCATCCTAAAGCCAGGGTAGACTAATCAATCCCTTGATGGACTTCCCTGCTAGAGGCGATCGAACCTATATTAACAACTAGAGAGTGAGGGAATTTTCACTCTTCGTCCCCCTGACGAATATACTTTATAACAACAAAAGAGCGAGAAAAGAGGGAATTACTAGGGCAGCATGAGGAGAAACCTCTTTATTTAAAAGAACCCTCACTCACCAACCTAGATAGAACCTAGACCTGGCCCACAACATCGGGGGCACGTTCTGATTCTACGCCTTGCTGAACCCAGTATGATCCCTCTGTCCATACTCTCAGGGCCCGCTAAGATAATCCATGGGGAACCCTCCTTCTCACCTCTGGATCCCATCTATGCTGCGCCTAAACTTACTTTGCTCACAGATGTGTCCCAGCAGGTAGACAGTACCTACATGGCCAACACAGTGGTGGGATGAAGTCCACCCCCGGGGTGTGACTCCTGTCCCCCCCAAGGGGCCACTCTGTCCACCAGGACAGCAAGCCACAATGGCCACTGACAGCTGCCGGTGCTGAGAGCCAGACCCCAGGCCTTTCATGGTTCTCCAACCCCTGTGGCGTCAGAGAGTGGGGGGCGGTAGCTCCAGGTGCCTGCCACCCTTTGTTCACTCTCCCTCCTGTCAGGTCAGGGATGACATCCTGACACTGACCCACCAGCCCAGGGTCTGGACCCGATGGCTGGACAGGAGACTGGGGTGGGCTTTCCCATACCCGGTCGTCCTTCCTGGGTCTCTGCACCCTCCGACCTGGAGCGGTACCCCCTTCCAGAATTGTCAGGGCACCTGTGGCATGTGTACTGCACAATTCCCCCACCAGTTCAGGGGTGCTCTCCTGCAACTGGTACACCAGCCTAGGGTCTGTACCCTGAGGCTGAACAAGGGACTGGGGTGGGCTCTCCCACACCCTGTCCTCCTCCCTGGGGCCCTGCACCCTCCCCCCTGGAGCGATGACCCAGAAGACAAACTGATAGGGGCACTGTTAGCAGTCTCCCCTTCCTTCAAGTCAGGGGGGGACACCCTGAACCTGGCCCTCCAACCCAGGGTCTGCACCCTTAGGCTGGACCTGTGCCTGGCAACCCCGGACTTCCCGGGGAGTACACCAACCCCCGCAAGGGAAACACACTCCTCATGGTTGTGCGAGAGTCTGCATGGCACAGGTCTCCAGCCTCCTGTTCACCTGACACAGCATGAAGACCCCCCAGGCCAGAAGTGGCCTCACCATGGTCAGTCCTGGGGTGCTCTGACCTCAGAGCTGCCAACCCCTGACCCACTGGTCCTTCCACCGGGGACTGCGTCCCCCCTCACCCTTTTCTCTGGACTCATGCCCTCTCCCAACTGGAGAGGTGCTGCCATACACCAGAGCTGGTGGAATGCTGGTTACAGCAGTCTCCCCCAGCTCAACTGACACCTTGGGATTCCCCTCAGGGAATGGCCTCCCGGTACAGACCAGGCCCCCCTCCTGGCGTTCCCTCATGGAACCAACTAGGCTTTGAGACTGGGTTTCGGGCACCTCGGGACACAGCTCACTCCCACTCCTTCTCCTCTGAGACAAGACATGGGACCCTACACCCCTCCCATTACTCTGGGACCTACCTGGGCCATCACAACCTTCCCCTACCTCACTTGGTTGGGGAAAACCTGAGCCACCTCCTTCAAGATCACCCCCAGATGCTTCTTCAGACCCTCTGGAATCCACCAAAAGGTCTGCCTCCAGTGTGAGCTCCCTGGGGTCAGAGAACTAACACTCCACCAGGTGTTGGCATAGCTCTGGAAAACATGGACTTAAATATGCTCTCCAACAACTGAATCACACCGCCCCACACAGGTGTTAACCAAGCTACCCTTTGCCTCACCATCCAGTGCCTCGTACAAGTACCCCACATCACCCTGCTGAGACTGGCAAGACAGTGTCTGACTGTCTCTGTCACTCAACCCACGCTCTTCTGGGCGATCTCCACACTCACATACCAGGACTTCTACCATGGGGGAACCCCTCTCACTGCACCTCTCATCTAGAGTCAGTAGAGTGTCCCTCCCACCACTAGGAATATGATCCCCTGTGCCAGTTCCACAATCCACTTTAGGGACACTGCGCACCACTGGAGCTACCTCATAAACCTGAACCTCCTGGGGTTCGTCAACCCCCTCATTCAAGTCAGACGCCACATCTCTGGGTGGGAGTACTGTTCCCTCAGCACTAAATAATACCTTCTTGCTGCCACCATCTGAGCTGGACTCCGCCTCCTGCCCAGCCAAGCTCACTTCTTGAGCTACACACATTTCCTTTTCTTGGGCTAAGGCCCTCTTGGTCTCAGCCCTCTCGAGCTCCTCATCAAGCTCTCTCAGCCTCTGCTCACAAGCCAGAAGCCCTTCATTTTTCTCTGTTTCTCCCTCACTGTCAGAGAGGTCCCCTGCCTCAGACTCATCTGGTAGTGTTAGCCTCCAGCAGGGTAGCTTATAACGAAATAGGTCTGTCTCTAGATCCTCCCTGGACCTTCTCTTCACAGGCAGCCCCCTTTCCTTGCAGAACACCGTAGCTCCCTCATCGCATAGATGAACATGTGCCAGAAGTCAAGTTCCATTTTGTCAAGACTTCCCAGGTGCAACAACTAACCAGAGTCTCAGTATCAAAAATACTTCCAGGTGGACACCAGAAAACAGAAAAAGACAGTATGTGGTCGTGTAATGGTCTGCACTATACTAGTAGTGTACACCAATCACTGTATGTAAGGCACAAATGCAAATCCAGATCCTCACCGCAGACCACCAGTGTTAGAAATGGGGGTCTCTAGTTGGCAATGGTTTGCACCGTTGTCCTAGTAGGGACCCTTCTTCCTAGTCAGGGTAAGCAGGATGTACTTTTAAAATAACCCCTGCTCACCCCTTTGGTAGCTTGGCACGCGCAGACAGGCTTATCTCAGAGGCAGTATGTAAAGCATTTGTGCACACCTACAGTGATACAGGGAAAACACTACAAATGAACACTACACCAGTTTCGAAAAATAGGTAATCTTTATCTAAACCAAACAAGTCCAAAAACGACAAAAATCCACAATACAGTAATCAAAATGAACTTCTTAGAAGGTAAAAACAGTTCTGTCCATAACAAACTATAGATGCAACACTTTTAACACAAAGTACCTTGGAGGCGTCAAAATCTTAAGCAAGAGCAGCTGCACGGAAGGTGATGCATCTGTTCCTTACGTGCAGGGAAGGTGATGCGTCGGTTCCTTACTTCAGGGGAGGTGATGCGTCGGTTCCTTACTGCCACGCAGGGAAAATGATGCGTCGCTTCGTTACTGTGCGGGGAGGTGATGCGTCGGTTTCTTACTGTGGTCCCAGCGTTCTCGTAGACTTGGTGCCCCAGTGCGATGCGTGACAATCGAGGATGCGTGGGTTCTCGATGCGGCGGCAGCAACGGCGCTGCATTGGTTTCTCCAGCCGCGGTCCCATGATGCGTTGGTACTTGCAGCTGCACAGCAGGGCCTGCGTTGGAATCAGTGCAATGATCTCGACCTTTGTAGATCGGTGCACTCCATGCGGCGTGCGGCTATTTCTCCAGCTGCAGACAGGCGCTGCATTGGTTTCTTCAGCGATGCGTCGGAAACGGGTGCTGATGCGTCGCGCTTCTCGTAGTTGCGTCTCTTTTCCAGCTCCCAACAACAGGAACAACATCCAGAGGCCCAATTCAGCAACAGGCACCTCCTGGCAGGTCAGAACTCACAGCAAGGAAGTTCAGGGGAGCTGGGGGGTGAAGTCTTTGTGTTCCTGAGACTTCAGAACAGGAGGCAAGCTCTACTTCAAGCCCTTGGAGATCTTCCTCAAGCAGGGGACACAGCACACAGCAAAGTCCTTGTCCTTTCCTTAGCAGAAACAGCCACTGCAGGCCAACCCCAGACAGCATACAGCAAAGGGGCAGTACTTCTCCTTCAGTTTCTCCAGCTCTTCTCGTTGGCAAAGGTTCCTCTTGAATTCCAGAAATGATCTAAAAGTCTGATGTCTGGGCCCCACTTTTTACAGCACAAATTCCTTTGTTCTCTGGTGGCAGATAAGCTCTATGCCCAGCCAAAACCAGTTCTGTCCTCTCTGGTGCAGCTTCCTGGCAGGAGGTGGAGACAGCATTGTCCAAGGCAAACAAGGCACATTCAGGTGTGAAAGAAATCTCCTCCCCCTACTCTGAATGCAGCCCAGGTCTATTCAGCCCAGCCCTGACTCACCTTGGAAAGGCAGGACACACCTCACACCCCAAGTGGCTGTCTGAACAGAATGCACATCCCCAGCCCCTGTCACTCCAAAGCCAGACAGTCAATACACAAACCTAGCAGAGGCACACTGGATAGCTAAGCAAGAAAATACCCACTTTCTAAAAGTGGTATTTTCAAACACAGAATGTAAAAATCATTCTTACTAAAAGATGTATCTTTATATTCTGAGTTGAGGTATACTAAACCCCCTGGGAAGTTATATTTATAAGATGTTATAAATAAACTCACATTCTATCCTATGGGACAGATAGCCTTTCAATCGTGAAAAACGAAATTTGGCAGTATTTCATTATCAGGACATGCTACACACATCAGAACATGTCCTACCTTTCACATGCACTGCACTCTGCCCAAAGGGGTACCTTGGGCCTACCTTAGGGGTGACTCACATGTAAGAAAAGGGAAGGTTAGGGTCTGACAAGTGGGTGCACTTGCAAGGTCAACATGGCAGTAAAAACTGCACGCAGACACTGCAGTGGCAGATCTGAGAACCTTCTGCAAGGCTGCTTGTGTGGGTGGTGCAATCAGTCCTGCAGGCCCACTAGCAGAATTTCACTTACAGGCCTTGGGCACACACTGTGCACTGTACTAGGGACTTAGTAGTAAGTCAAATAAGCCAATCATGGAAATACCAATCCATAAAAGCGATTTACACAGAGAGCATATGCACTTTAGCACTGATCAGCAGTGGTGAAGTGCCCAGAGTCATAAAACCAACCAAAATAGGGTCAAAAACAGGAGGCCAAAAAGCAAAACATCTGGGGATAAACCCGCTGAAAAAGCCAGGTCAAACAGCGATTAATACATGGTTTCTCCATACGTCCCCCAGATGTTCAATTCCTATGAGCCCCCACATTCGGAAATCCTGCAGGTTTCCAACTTCTCTCAGTAGGTCGCTATCCCATAGTGGAGTCTTTTCCGTCAGCTTATTCTCCCAACCCAAGAAGCGCGTAGCCTCACGTCATACTCTAACTACCGTCAGTGTATGGGCTGGCAGCTGTCGTTCCTGGCTTCTACGGTATAGTGCTGCTGGGAAGCCCCTAGTGCCCATGGCATGCCGGTCTAACCAGTTGGCTGGTTCATCTCTGTCGGCGAACACACAGCCATTTATATTTACTAGGTATGCCCAATAGTACCTCCTGATATCTGGCACTGCCAGGCCACCCTCAAATACTCCCCTGTTGGTGTTTGTGCAGTGCTGTATGGGAGCTAACCCCATCCCACAGGAGACAACGCAGTTCACTGTCGATCTTTCGAAAGAAGGCCATGGGTATTTTGTGTGGGGTGTTTTGTAGAGCTTACAGTAAGTGTGGGAGGGCCATCATCTTAAAGAGGGTGGCTGTGCCCATCAGGGACACCGGGAGTCTCCGCCAGTGAGTCACGTCACTTCTTAGTGTCTCAAGCTGTGGAAGTAGGTTTAGGGAATTATCGCATCCACGTTCATTAACTTTCCATGTAAAGGGGCGTGATTGGGGTTCCCTTCCCTAGTCACTGTTGGCCACAGGAACCCTATCCCCTAGGGCCCGATGCAGTTCAAGGGGTCCTTGGGGACACTACCTCCCTGGGACAGTGGAGACCAGGAAGACTGCGGGGTGCTGGACCCACCCTCCATGACCGTGTCTGGAACCACTGAAAATGTCTTCAATTTTAAATGGATTGTTTGTGAGCCATCTTAGTTGTGATAACTACATATTTAGCAACAATAAGCTAAACTAAAATGGACTTCAATGGGAGCATCTTTGGATGATGAACATGAGCACATTAAGAAAGACACTGTCACGGCAAAAGTTGTAGAATAATCCAGCACCATTTTTGTTTCCATAAGATGCTAATTCAAGGCAGACCGTGGAGCAGGCACCTGCATACCAAATGTATAAATATTAGCATTTTCCACAGACAGGACCTGGCCAAGTTAAGAGTTGGGTTAGTTGTAACTGGACAGTCAGCTTAATTCCTTTTATGGCTAAGGCCGTGGAAGAGGTAAGAACTCCAGTGGTTCTACCGCCACAAAGCAGGAAAAACATTCACTCCCCCTGAACATACCTCTACGATTGGGGCATGACCGAGAGTATTCGCCCACTAATGGCAAGACATAAAAAAATAATGCATTTGGGTCGATATAGCTGTTTTAATGAATCCATATGCAAACCAAACATTTTTTTTTCAGCAAGATCTTATCCCTCTCCTTTTACAAGAAGTAAAATAACTCTTGCACTGGGAGCCATTAAGAAAGTGACATTTTACGAACACTGCCGAGGAGAGCTTATTAATACCGATTCTAGACCTTCATCCTCTGAATTGAAAAAAATGGTTTAGAAAACCACTACATTCCAGGATACCATCCCTCCTTTTGAGAAAGGCAGTTTTCCTGTTAAAAGATGACTTGAGTGATGAGTGCTTTCATATTCCAATGCACCCCATGCACTGTGAGTACCTATGCATTGTTTGAAGTGGCAAAAATGAGCAATTCCTTGTCTTGCCTTTTGGAATAGTCTGCACCATAGGGTCCACTAACTGTTCATCAGTGATAGTAGCATATCTACAGCTTCTAGCCATTTATGTATATTGATACTTGGGTGATTGCTGTTATTACCAGAGCATCAGGAACAGGGTCATTCATTTGTTGTACCTGCTGTGCTTCACAGTCCCCCATTTAAAGTCATCTCAGATCTTCATATGCTACACAAGACCTTTTTGATTGTTGATACTGTAGGAAATTGGGTTACTGGTCTAGGGGGGTGAAACCCTTCTCAAGCAGCAACCACAATTCCTGTCTGGGTGAAGTCACAAGCAACCTAAAATTAACCTGTGCTCAACCCTCTGGTAGCTTTGCAAAAAAGCAGACCAGTTTTAATTTCGAGGCAACGTGTAAAGTTTTTATGCAACAGTATTTAAAAAAATAGAGTAAAATGTAATAAATTATTTTACACCAAAACAACAAAAATCCAATCCGTAGAACCGGAGATATGAAATTTTAAAGTTTGGGTAAAAATAGTGCCAAAAAGCACAAAGCGCCAACTGTAGTTATCTGGTTGCACCAGACCAGGACAGTCACAAGTTCAGGCTGACCATGGTGGAGTGTGTGTCGGATACAGGCACCAACTTATGTCCGCTGAACAAAGTACCTTAAATTCTGGTTGCAAAGCTTTGTGAGATACTGCATTGAGGATGCGTAGCGCAATGGGGGTTCCGATGAGCTGCGTGCTGTGATGCGAGGTTCTTCATCGATGATGTATTGTGCTGCGGCGGTTGCAATGAAGCCGTCAACGAAGCTTGCAATGTGAGCTCCTGCGTCATCATTGAGGATACCATTGACGAAGGCTTATGATGAGAAGTCCTGTGTTGGGGATGCGCCGTTCAGCGGTAGTTCTGAGATGCTGCGAACTACAATGGGAGGTCCTGCGGCAGAGATGTGTCGCACATCGGCGGTTCCGATGCAGAGCTGCAAGGGTCTAGGACTGGGGTGGCACCAATTGTGGGGCAAGACTCACAGCAGACAGAGTCCAGGTCCTGGGTTCAAGGCAGTTTGAGCCTTTTCTGTCCATAAGGCTCTGATCAGGAGGCTAACCAACCAGCCCTCAGAGTCACACTGGTGGTCCTGGGTTCAAGATGCAGGTCCAGTCCTTTTCACTCAGGCAGCAGGGCAGCAGAGTAGCAGTCCTTCTTGAAGCAGAGCAGTACAGCTGTCCTTCTGAGTCTTCCACATATCCAGAGGTATACTGCAGAATTGAGTCTGAAGGTCCAATATTTATACTTGATACCAGCTTTGAAGTTGGAGAAGGTTCTGGAGGTTTCCACCCACAGAGGTGTTTGGAATTTCCTGCCTCCCTGCCTTGACCGCAGCTTCTCTGGGGCACAAATACTAAAGTGAAACCCTTTGTGAGTGTGCTGAGGCAGAACCTTTGTGATGAGTAAGTGTAGTAGGTGACAACCCCTCCCCCTATCAATTCAGAGATGGCCCATCCTGCCAACCCCTATTCCCCTTTGTCTCACTGTCTGGGAGTAATACACAAAGACCAAATGCCAGCTACACCTAGTCATGTGACCCAGGATACAGGCTGCAGGCATCAAATGGTTGGGACAAGAAAATGCCAAGTGGCATTTTCTGAATTGTAACTTTAACTCTGACTTTACCATTAAAGAGGGTTTTAAATTACAATTATTTAGACACATAAACCAAACTTGACATTCCCACCTGCTCCCAATTAAAAATTATCACTTATTAAATGTAATAAGGTGACCCAATGTTATTCTATGATAGAAGCAAACTGTGCAGTAGTGAAAAACTAATTTAAGATTTTCACTACAAGGACATGTAAATGTTTAAAGTGCATGTCCAACTTTTTAAGTACACCGCACACAATACTCTATGGGCTGTTTAGGACCAACCCTAGTGATGACATATGTATTAAAAAGGAAGATGTAGGCCTGGCAAAAGGTTTATTTTGCCAGGTCAAAATAACAGTCCAAAACAGCACACACACAATGTAATGGCAGCCCTGAGACATTTTTAAAGGGCTACTTAAGTGGGTGACACAGTGGGTGCTGCAGGCCCACTAGTAGCATTTAATTTATAGACCGTGAATAAATGTAGTACCACTTTACTGGAGACTTACAAATAAATTAAACTCTGACATAGGTGAAACTACTGCCTTTTCAGAATACAGTTCCCCTTTTCCAAGAGCCTCTCTCTTTGAGAGAACTGTAATGAGGTTGATAGGAATTATGGAAACTTGCATTCACATGGGGTTTACATGCATGTTACATATGAAATTATTGAAGAGCACCTCACAAGTAAATAGTCACAGTGCTGGGCACCACGAAATCTGTACACAGACATTTTTCAGATTCTCGCCCTATGGTGACCATTCCAACACAGGCCTCACAAACACGCTGTGGGTGCACTCATAGTCAAAGAATTTTGGTCTCAGAGAGTAGATCAGCAGCATCTGTTGGTCTGACTTTGAGGGCTTGCTAATCTCACACATGGGCACACATACAGAAGAAGTCACATCAGCAAGGTTTTATCTCAACAAGCAATGATGGACAAAGTCAGTATCATTATATGGACAGTCCCACACTATTTGGCATTAGGCAGTCAAGACAAAAGTATAGTTGATAGTCCAACGCTATTGTAGACTCAATCGGCAGACCGCAAGTAGAGGCACATGAGTGGTCAAGTGATCAATAACATTTTGACACACTGGGCCATCTTAAAATAGTTTATTTTACAACAAACCACGACATAAAATGACAACATTGCCAGCAGGTTCCTGCAGATCCAGCTTGAGGGCAATGCTCTGTGATTTACCTAGTACATAATGTTTGGTATATTTTCCTCTTCCATTTCATTGATGGTGTAGGTGGTCAACAAGTGCAAGTTAGTGAATATGACCTTGATACTCAAAGCAGTGGCATAACTAAACTTCAGGGGCCCCCCTGCAAAGTACATGGAGGGGGCTTCCCATGCTACAGACCCAGTCAGGAGATCTCAGGCCAGGGGCCCGTCGCCCGTGCACAGTGCTGCAGAGTGAGACGTCGCAAGCTACGGAACCTCCTTTTGTGGGTTGGAATTATCACCACGAAATAAAGTTGACTACAAGGAGGACATAGCCTTGATAAAGTCGCGGGAGTATTACCCTGTTAGCGACGAAACACGTGTCGGCTGTCTGAGGAACCAGAAAATAAAAGAATGAAAATTACAAGAATCCACTCACTTGTGTTTATTTTATGCTCACAACGTGCACTTTTAACTACTGCATTACTGATTATGTGTGCTGAGGACATTTCTTCTGTTTACCCAACTAGAGACCCAATTTCTAACACATTTGATGTGCAAGTTGGCTTTCTTAGGAGTCATTACTTCACTATGAACGGAACGCTAAGTTCAGGCATTTACAATTTCCTAACTGCTCCAAAGGGAACATAAAGATAAGGTGGCTCTATGCACACGTCCATAATTTGTTCCATAAATGATGTTTTTTTCCACATTAATCAAACAATTCAGTAACCATACGTCTTCCCTTCAACCTGCTTTCAGCAGAAAGACATTGCATACTGGAAATGCCAGATAACTGCTCTCATATGTATTACACAAATAAAACTAATCCCATGAGAAAAATGTGCCAGCCTAATGTCTCCTATGCACCCGAGATACTTGAGAAGCCTGTAATAACACAATTACAAAATGGAGCGTTGCATATATTCAGTTATGTCACTCTATGGCTTAAAACACAGTGTTCTTTAGTTTTTCCATACCGTCTACAAGGAAAAATGCAATGGTGTTAGTTTTTATTGGGAATGTTTCTTTGTTAGACATGTGCAGGGCTGTGATTTGGTTATCTGCGTTAACACTCGTGCCAGGCATAACAGTGTAGATGAAGAAGCAAGGCAGACAATACATATAATACCTGCTTGTGACAACTGGCTATTTATGCTCACTATCACACGTGAGGTACTGCTTATCTATTTAGAATTATTTTATGCTGCAAAAAGAAAAAGTACCTTGCCTTCTAGAGAAGAGGAGGATTAAAACATGTTCCCACTAGTCTTACTTTGACTTTGGCTTGCATATGATGTCAGGGAAAATAGAGTGTGAAAATGACAGAAATATTGTGGGGCATTGTGGGTTTTAGGTCCGCTTCATCCTAAATCTCCGTCATCCCCAGGTTTCTCAGTGGAACCATTCAACATCTCCCCATGATATCTGTGGCTAACTTTCGAAGAAATCCTTGAAGCCCAAGCACAGTCTTAACAGAGTACAAATGTTTTACATGGCAAACAATCATAGGTGGCTACGAAAACTTAAAACTGCATTAAAATTGTGTAAAAATAAAATATGGAACAAGTTTAGACGCGATGTCTACCATTTCTTTCAGTGTGAGTGTTTTTTCAAGGTGGGGAACTTGTGGGGAAATTCCCCTCCTGAGGGGGTCCAGGAATGAGTTGATTTTCAGCCGAGCACGGTTGGATCGGCCTACTTACTGTTGGTGTCTAAAACCAAGAGGGGTTCATTTTACTGTGCTATTTTCATTTAACACAGTCGCACAGAAGGGAGGCTGCCTCTGTTTGTTTATAATGGCACTCACTGTGAATGCCCCGTGACAAAACAGCATTCCAGCTGCATTGTTCTCATCCCCGTGAGGCATTTTGCTGACCTGTCAGTGCAATTAGCAAGTGGCGAAAAAGCAGCATTGCAAAAAGGTATGGTGAGAGAGCATATTGCTATTTGGAGGGCTTACTTTATTGTGTGTGCATGGGGTGCAGCCTACGGGGTCAAACAACAGAGACCCTGCAGCTGAACCATAAAAGAACCCATTATTTGTGAGTTACTTAACTGCAGAGTGACAAAAATGCGAGAGTTAGCTTACTCCATCTGTACTGTTGCTGGACATTAAAGGTTATGTGGCTCTTTTTACCTACACAAAATGTATATCGTTTTAAAGACTTATTTCTATATATCGCAGTACTTATTGATACAAAAAAATAAGTTAACACTCGTTTTTTTCAACTTTTTAAGCCGCTTCGAAGAGTTATATAAAGTCGAAGACATTTGAGGGTGAAACCGCGTTACATCTTTCTGCAAGACGAGGCAGCGTGGAGTGTACGAAAATTCTTTTACAGGCAGGAGCTGATCCCAACGAATTTACGAACGAAGAAACCACCCCGTTATTTATAGGTGAGAACCTGAATGATGGCACTGCAGTAATAGAGGGGAGGAGTATATTTGCCTGAGTTAGTCAACATGATCACTAATTATCAAATGTTATACATATGTGATACATTGATTATAGTGTGCCGTTCTACTACATGTTGCCCTGCGTTTCTTGATCTGTGAAAAGCCTTACATGTCCTGTTGCCCCACTCTTTGCATTTCCCACTATCTGGGATCTTGATATATACATATATTCACTGAAAAAACCTCTTACAAAACCAGTAAAATTCAGTAGTTCTAGTTACTTGAGCTAACTATAACTCACGCCCCCTCAATGCACTGCTTATGATCTCTCATATTACATTACTCATGACATGATCAGTGACATCACTGATTACATCTCAAATGGCCCCCAAGGACCCTCACCATCCAAGGGGACTTCATCCCCCAGGGTCTGGCCTTTTAAATAATACATTTTAAATAGAGGAGAGGGTCCCCATCCCCAGCACCAGCATTTAAAGAAATGTATTAGGGGTGGGGGGGGGGCCCCCTCTCTGGGCCAATTTCGTCCCCAGGGAACCCATCCCCCGGGGCCTGGCCATTATACTATGGGGCAAGGGGCCACGCGGCAATGTTTACATCAGTTTCCCTGCATGCATATTTGCGTGCTGGGAAACAGATGAAAACTCTGCTTTCTGCAAGCCGAGCTGTTTAACAGATCCGGCATGCAGAAAGCGGAGTTATGTTTACTTTTGCTTGGTGGGAGCTCTCAGCTCCCACCAAGAAAAAGCAAACAGCTACCTCCCGAGGGTGGGCACCTCGGGAGGTAGCAGGAGCCTGCCCTTGGGGGTGGTGGTCCCCAGGGCCATCCATGGCTCAACTAGGGGGGCAGCGTGGCCCCCTTCAGTGTTTTCTTTGAGCCCCGGGAAAGTGGCAGTCCCCTATGTAGCGGGGCCGTGTGGGCCCCCCACATTTATTTTACAGTGTTTGCCCCGGGGAGGTGGCGGTCCCAGCGGGCCCTCCCACATACATATTGTAGGAGGTGGCGGTCACAGGGGCTGCGGAGGGTGGGAGAATTGTGCACTCCCCCACATTTATTTTACATTGTTTGCATTGGGAAAGTGGCAGTCCACAGGGCACGAGCGGGCCCACCCGCATACATATAGTCTCCCGGGGAGTTGGTGGTCACCAGGGCTAAAATAAGCCCTTGTGGGGGGCCTGTGCACCCCCTCCTTGTTTTTATTATAAAAACTCACACACCCCCTGGACTTGGCCCACCCGGGGGCTCAATTTCAAAGAACCGTGGGCGGGGGCACTTTTAAAAAAATATATTTTTCTTGATGTTCGCAATGTCGTCGCAAATTCATGGCAAAAAGTTTTCAAACATTGCTTTTTTTCCATGGCAGGGTCCCAGGGGGGCCCTAAGACAAAGGCTTGGGTGGTCAGTGTATTCCTGCCCTGCCCCCTTTTCTTTTTTTTAAACTTTTTGTTTGACAACTTTTCCTGGCTGAAGTACTGGCAGCCAATCAGAGCTCTGCATTTCCCTGCACGAGCTCGTTGTTTTTCGCGAAGTCGTCGTAGCCACAGATATCATTATCTTTATTTTCATAAATTTCTCAACAACTACTGAACTTATTTCACACCAAATAGCAAAAACCACAATCTACGTAACCAAATCTACCTTTCTCCCAAATTTGGTGTAATTCTATCCAGCTGCAGGCTTGTCTAAAGTTCCTGTGGGAATTAACATGGGAAAACGCACTTTTTTTGACACTTCTTTTTTTCAACCCCCGCTTTACGGATCACCCGGGAACTCTTCATGCACAACAAGACCTAACTTGACACTTTTTTGGGAAAATCTCTTGCATATTTGCCAACTGGCGCCAAAGTTATAGCCAAGTCAAAAAATGCTTTTCCTATGGAAATATGGTCCTAACTTTAACTACCTACTGGCGACCGTCAGTAGGAGATATATATATATATAATATATATATATATAATATATTTAATACATATATATAATAAATATATATTTTTTATCCATATGAGACTACAATTATGGATGGGTACCTGCTAACGTTAACAATTATTTTTAAGGATTTAAATTAGAGGCATGTATGGAATACAAATGTGAACTAGAACGTATATCTGGTGTACAAATTCAGACTTTTAATGACTGTGATGCTCTGAACTATAGCCCATTACAGGGACTACAGTTGTTCCCAATCTTGATTCGATAACAAATGTCTTTTTCATTATAATTGCCTATAAATAGTCTGGTTAAACATTGAAAAGCTGACATGTCATGGGCTAGTGGTTAAATTCCAGCTGCAGCTCCCATAAGCCATGGGTGTGCTCAAAGCAAACAAGCAAAAGCTTTTAGTTTCACACTAGAGGGAAAGATTCTAGAAACAAGAACCTAGCCGAAATGTGCAGCCCACAAGAGCGCATATTTTGTTTGGGCCGTATACTCTACATGAGGAATTATCTTAATACTTAGAAATGTCAATTATTGTTTAGAAAATCAGAGAATATAATGTTGATATGTGTGTATGAATTCGAGCTATAGTTCCTAGAAGTCATGGAGACAGTTTGGTATGTTAGCTATAGAGATGAATGAAAGACTATACACATGACCAAGAGACCATTCAAATACATTGTATTATGGATTACATGTTTTTCCTATCACTTGTAAAGTAAAAATTATTCACCACTTTTTGGAATGCCTCCTCCCTTTGTTGTAAAACTGATTTAGGATTCGTTCCCCTTTGAGGTTTTCATTGCACCAATTTGCTGAGCATTGCAGGAACAATGTTGATGGAGAATGTTAGAAATGGGATCTCTAGTTGGCAAGGGCTTGCACCTTTGTCCAAGTAGGGACCCTTCTTCCTAGTCAGGGTAAGGGTGTTACACTCGTGAAGTAACCCCTGCTCACCCTCGTGGTAGCTTGGCACGAGCAGTCAGGCTTAATTCAGAGGCAGTGTGTAAAGCAGTTGCACATAACCAACAGTAATACAGTGTAAGCACTACAAACGGACACCACACCAGTTTAGAAAAATAACCAATATTTTATATACTCAAGACAAGACCAATTACGACAAAAATCCACAATACTATACTTTACGAATGAATGCTTGATACGGTAACTTCTTCTTTGCAGGAATAGCACAAAAGCAAAGTTCGTACGAGTCGGTAGCTACGTCCGAGCCTACCGTGATGCTGAAAACCACAGAGTCTAACAGTTCCAGCCGACCGCGTCGATACGGGCCAGCAGAGTCGTGAACAGCCTCGGTTACAGTACCTTTCTCGTTGTGGCTGGTACGGAGTGTACGAGCCGGTCGGCGTTCGTCGCGGTTGCGGTGCAAGACGGAGCGATGCAAGGTGCGGTGTCCCTCGATGCGGTGCAGGCAGCGGCTCGATGAGCGTCGTGCAGACGGAGTCGGTGAGTCCAAGGCGTGCGATGCAGGGTGAGACGATGCTCGATGCGGTGCTGACAGGTTGCGGTGCAGGCGACCAAGCCGGAGTGCGGGAGCTGGCGTCGGACAGCGGTGCGAGTCGGAGCGGTGCGTCGCAGACGTGCGAGCGGTGCCCCAAATGCGGTGCGGTCTCGACTCTTGAGCCAGTTGCAGCGACAGCGTCGGTCTGGTCCGGCTGGCACAGTGAAGCGATGCGATGCGAACTGCGGTGCCCACAGGTCACGGTGCAAGCAGCGGCTCGGTGCTGGCGGCGTCGGACGTCGCCCACGGTGAGACCAGGGTTGCGATGCGATGCGAAGCGGGGCGATGCGGTCTGCGGTGCAAACAGGTCACCGGTCAGGGATGGATTCGGTTGACGGAGTCGGTTGCAGTTCCCTTCCTCTGTGGCAACTGAAACAGCGTTCCAGAAGCGGTACCCAGAGGCTTGTGAAGTCTTTGTAGTCCCTGAGACTTCTTAACAGGAGGCCAGCTCGGTTCCAGGCCCTTGGAGATACTCAGCACAAGTTTGTAGAAAGTTCAGTCCAGTCCTTTCACTGCCCAAGGCAGAAGCAGCCGCTGCAGGCCAACCCAACAAAGCAACAACACAGCAAAGGGGCAGTACTCCTCCTGGCAGCTCTTCCAGCTCTTCGTCTTGGCAGGTTCCTTGATTCCAGCGAGATCTAAATTCATGGGGTCAGGGCCCCCATATTTATATCCCAAATTCTTTTGTTCTCTGAAGGCAGAGAGGCCTTTGCCTAGTCCAAACCAGTTCTGGAGCACTTTGTTGACAAGTCTCCGTCCCTTCTTTCAGTGAGGAGGCCAGGGACATCAGACGCACCACAGGAGGTGGAGCCAGCATTGTGGAGGGAAGGCACTGTCCTATTCAGGGTCCAGGTGCGACCCCTCCCACCCATCTACATGTAGATCTTGCTATCCAGCCCTGCGCTGACTCACCCTGTCTCCTGGCATCCCCCAGCCCCTGTCACTCACACTCCAGACAAGGAATACACAACCTCGCAGAGGCAGGCTTGGATGGTTAGACAAGAAAATACCCACTTTCTAAAAGTGGTATTTTCAAACACAGAATGGTAAAACCAACTTCACTAAAAGATGCATTTTATCATTCTGAGTCCAGGCATACTAAACTCGAATTTCTACCATGTTCCCGGGGTCAGTTAGGATTATAAACTGTAATAATCGAAACTGCCCGTTCTGGCCTAGGGGGAACAGGTAGCCTTGCAATAGTGAAAAACGAACTAGGCCGTAATTCACTATCAGGACATGCCGCACACACCAGGGCATGTCCTACCTTTCGCATACAACGCACCCTGCCCACAGGGGTACCTTGGGCCTACCTTAGGGGTGACTAACATGTAGCAAAGGGAAGGTTTAGGGACTTGCAAGTGTGTACACTTGCCAAGTCGACATGGCAGCCCCAGGCTGCGCACGGGCTCTGCGTTGGCAGGCCCGAGTTACATTTTACGGGCTGTTTGCGTGGGTGGCACAATCCAGTGCTGCAGCCCACCAACAGCATTTGGTCTATAGGCCCTGGCACTCGCAGTGCACTTTACAAGGGACTGACAGATAAACCAAATAGGCCAATCATGGAAACACCAATCCATAACACATTTTATACAGGAGCACTTGCACTTTCCCACTGGACCGCAGTGAGGAAAGTGCGCAGAATCATTACACCAGCAAAAACAGAGTCAAAAACCAGGAGGTCAGAAAGCAAAAAGTCAGGGGAAACACGCCAAAAGATGCCAAGTCTAACAGAGAACAAATGTATATGTATGTTCAGTGGAAAAAACAAAGGTTAAAGTGATGTTATTTTTAGGTGTTGAGAGAGTCAGTGTTAAAAAAGCACTGAAATGTGCCACTTAAAGTGTAGTACAATAACTACAACTTGCACCCCCATCATGCACTGTTTATGCCCTCACATATTACATCATTCATAACATGTTAAACAACGTCATTGATGACATCGCTCATTATATTTAAATACCATGGTTGAAATTGCTAATGAGATCAACCAATGATTCTAAAAGTGTGCTATAGGGTTTGTGAGTGAGAAGTAATACAACAACCTCCATCATCAACTAGTCTTTATTGTGCCAATTGTTGGCCATAAAAGACACAAAGCAATCTGACATTAGACAACATTTGTATAAAGTGCAAGGTGCCAAATAAAATAGATAAAAACGTGTTAAAATCGTAATAAAAAGGGTAAAATACTGACTTTATAAAGCAACAAACAGATAAATATTGTTTTCAGCAGAACAGGCCCTCCATGGTTTTCCTAGTTCTAACTGCAGCTTTTAGAAAATAGCATACACTGAAGCAAATAGCAGGTGTATTCAATAGCTGCAAATGGAACAAAGCCTCTCTACATTTGTGATGGCACAATGATTTTAAAAGAGGTTTGAGCAAAGTCTGCAATGGTATCTAAAAAAGTTAAAGAAAAACATATAGTGTAATAGCGACTGTCCAGAGACCCCATCGCAGGAACAAGTTAAAATCTGTCCCCCCAACATATCAGTTGGGTTACTTGCGCTCATGAGCCACCAAACCATACCAGCCCTAAAAGAGAAAAGGAGAGACCTCTCTCATAGAGTGAGGCAAAGAGTCAAATAAAAAACGGACTCTGCGCTAGCGAAATGTCTGTAAGAAAACAACACTGTGTTTTTTATTAACTCAGTTTGCAGCCATCTAGTTTCATAAAAATCCCAAAAGTGGCTCTTGACCAATAATTTATAATCTTTATTAATACTCTTTTAGAACAAAAACAGAGAAACCAACCCCAGCTCCTGAAATGTGCACAAGATGTAGTTTAACCAGGAAACGGTGCTCCATTTATCCAAACTGAGACAATCCAAGATGATGTCTCTACAGAGTTGAGTGTGCGGATTAGACCACACGCTGACCCACAATCATAGTGGGGCTAACTGAACCCTGTCGGCTCTGTATCACTGGTTTAGCTGCAGGTGCATAATATGACCGGAGGCTGTGGGTGGCAAGTGTAAAAGTCTTCGGCATTTATGATTTTCCTCTAGCTGGAGAAGGGCACTCTTATGCCTTCCCCAAACCCCTGCCCCATACGTGGCACCTGGGACACACTGTGCGTTATATACACTTTCATCAGTGGCCAGATGGTTCCTCTTCCCCTCATGCATGACAGGTTGAAAATTGTCCTAGTTGACTTCCTCAGCTTAAGACATGTACTGTTCAACTGGGGCTGCCAGGACCCCGAAATATTCAAAATAACTCCCAAGTAGCTAAAGTTATCTACGCCATGCAGTGACTGACCCTTGATAACAAGCCTAAAACGACGGTTGGGTTCTTATAAGCTTGCCTGCAAGCTTTCAAAGGATGCAAAGGAAATAGGATATTTCAAAAGGGAAGCACTTTTGATGGCTGTCATTAGCTTTTTACTTGCATTCACCCAATGGATGGGTGCAGTGAAGGTAGGTAGGTAGGTCACTTGCAGAGAGATGGGAGCTGAACATCACTGAACAATAGACCCTTTGGTCAACCTTTGCTGTTAAGGACTGAAGGATGAGCAAGTGGAGTGTTAGGTGTTCATGGTGGGGTGGGTGCAGGGCTTTCCTACCAGCACAGTTTTCATGCCTGAATTAACATTTCAATGCTCATTTACTTGACCTTGCTCCCCGGTAAAGGCTTTAATTCAACACAAGGTGCTGAAAGTGGCAATCAGGTGTGCCTCCGTATTCTCTTGAATACAAAATGTTAGCGCTCTAGTTGTTCTTTA
This sequence comes from Calotriton arnoldi, assembly GCA_963921515.1. Lineage (NCBI taxonomy): Eukaryota > Metazoa > Chordata > Amphibia > Caudata > Salamandridae > Calotriton > Calotriton arnoldi. The sequence goes on along the minus strand of CAWUFW010016778.1, from coordinate 207,492 downwards.
GAACTCTGTGGTTATGCTGCAGTTAATTACTAGGGAGTGAACTGACAGATTGCTATTGGAGTTGGAAGTAGATGTTTCACTCAGCATGTCAGAATATTTTGCTGAAATGTACGAGGACGATATTTGAGAACTCGTAGAAAATGTAACCTCATTTTAGCTTTATAGAGCACTAACCATAATCTCTGAGTAAAAATACCGAATTTTGTTTGACTGCAGTATCTTCTGTAGGAAATTCCTTTCAGGTTTACAGCTTTGCTTTCATCAAGATGGCTGCATTCAGGTGTGCTACAATTGTGTCTTAAATTCAGAATATTAATGGTCTAGTTGTTCATTAGAACTGTGTGATGAAGCTGAAGTTTATCGCGAGGACGTTAACTGACAGACTGCTGGTGGTTTTGGAAGTACATGTTTCTCTCTTCAGTTCAGAATGGTTTACTGACATGGATGAGGAAGGTATTGGAGAACTGATAGAAAATGTGTTCTCATTTTGGCTTTCTAGAGAACTAACAATAATTTCTATAAAAAATGAATCCCCTCATTGTGTTCATTAGGACACTGTGGGAAGCTGCAATAGACCACAGGGGAATCAACTGGCAGGCTGCTGGTTCTGTTGGAATAAATGTTTTACACAGAATAGAAAACTTGATTCTCAAATGGCTGAAGAAGATTATGTGAAGCTTTAGAAAATGTGCCCTCAATTTAGCACCTTAAGCACCTTCCATAACGTTTTTGAGAAAATCATTAGAGAAATTCTCTTAAATATGGTTCATTAAATCCCAAAGGGTCAGCATTTTTCACAGGGTAAAATCACCTGAGAACTCATCAAAATTCCTAAAATTAGTATAACCCCACCAACAAACCATTTATGCTATGACTAAAATCTGTTATCACCCTTCAAATGTCCTCTTTTGCCCCTCTCCCCACACAGTTCCCTGAGGGTCGGTGGTAAGTGTGTGCTCACTCCTCCCCTTTTTTTTATATTTCATTTGCAGGACTCATGGACCAAAACCCTTAGTCCTGTAATGGCTACAGCAACATATTGATCATGTTGTGGCTAGTCAATCCGGATTGAATAGTCCCCTTTAAATTGGCCACTCAAAGCATATTTGGATTCCAACAGTCCACATATACCTAACCTTTAACCCCTTCGCGCCCGTTCCAGTCCGGTCTTTGAATGCTAATTTCTTGAAAACTGCTTAACAGATTTTGACACCAAATTACACAGAGCATACTTTCTAAATAATATTTGAACTTTTTGCCAAATTTAGTGCAATTCCGTTCAGCCCTTTTTAGGTCTCGCCTAGCTTTGCAGCGCATGCGCTGCTCGCTTTGCGAGGCATGCTGTATTAGGGTATTTTTTAGAAGTGGTAGAAGTGGTGTGGAAGCCCCGCCCATATTTTTCATTGGCTGGCGTCATCGTCCATGGTAAACGCTGGCTTCCGATTGATAATGAGGCTTCTTAGTCCCTCCTTGTTACCGCCCTGTCTCCTTTTGGGACCGCCCATCAGGACTGGATCTTTTACTTGCGGCGTTATACTGTCTCCTTCATTTAGTCACTAAGCACTATGTTTTTTTCATTCTGCTTTGGCAATGGCGGCAGCTTGTTTTATAAAGCGCATACGGCGGCAGCGCAACTTTATTATTGCGTGCGTAGCCAAAATGCTTTTCTTTTAAAATGTATATGTTTTTATAAAGTGCGGCACGCCAAGCTTTGTATTCATGGCGGCCGCACACTTATCTCCTGCTTGGGCGTTAGCCACGGCTCTTCCCTTCTGCCCCGGCATCGGCTAAGACAGAGGTGGGGACAGTGAGACTAACAGAATTGTTCTCGCTACCTATTTAAATTAAAAAAAACAATCGCAACGGCCCCCTAGCGACCCATGATTCGCTCCCAGCGACCATGTGACCATTATTTACAACGTTGCTGGGAGCGATGCCGCCGACATTGGGTGAAAGTGTGGAGGGCTGCAGGGGGCATAAGCAGCGGCAAACCGGGCTGCTAGAGGCAGCCGCAGGGCAAGGATGGCACACGGGCGTAGCGGCAGCCAGGCCAGCTCTGGGGTGCCAATACTTCGCCTGCCTTCCACACTCTGCCGAGCCAGGCGCGCTATGCCTCTGGGCTGCTTCCCTCTTGCTGATGATACCGGACGGCTCCTCAGCAGCATGGCTGAATTCACTGACTAATCGGAGCTTAAAAATGTATTTAAGTTTTACGGTGAGGCGCTTGTCTAATTGATGCAATGTGGCATGCCGAGGTTTATTTTGAAATATGGTGACGCCGAGCACAAACACCGGGAGCTGCTTGCCTTATTTTCTACTTCGTGTGGTCAGTGTTTTACATACTGTGACTTTGCCCGAGTAGCAGTTTGTGTATGACATGCTGCTCTCCTTGTGCTGTACTTCGCACTACACATTCAGACCGGTTCACGGGCGTCATGTTTTTTTAAAATCTTTAATCAAGGCGACTGTGCGCCTTTCTTTTGTTTCGCACAGCTCGGCATTCCTACAAGCCGAAAGGTAAAATGTCTGCCTTCTCACCCACATTTCCAACTTCATGTACGTTAATTAGCCCCATCGGAGTTAATATGCGTTCCCGTATTAAAGCCCTGATCAAGCACGGTAACCCATGCTTTAACTTTAAGCATGAGGGCTGCGCGCATTTGTTTTGTTCTGCAAGGCGTGGCACTCCTACACTTTAAAAACAGGATGACCGCCTCTCTGCCCGGGACAAATATGAGTGTCAAACCTTTCCCTGTGAATCAGCCGAGCACAACAACCGGGAGCTGCTCGCCTTACTTTCTACTTCGTTTGGTCACTGTTTAAACGTTTACATTCTGTGCCTTTGCTCAGTTTCCCCAAGTAGCAGCTATAGTTTGTGTACGACATGCAGCACTCCTTGCTAATCAAGGAACATGCTGTACTTCACGCTACACATTCAGACCCACTCACAGCCTCCATGGTTTATGTTTAATCAAGGCGACCACACACCTTTCTTTTGTTTTGCACGTCCTGCACTTCTACGCTTTAAAATCAGGAAGACGCCTCTCTGCCTGGGCACCTAGAACAAATGAAAGTTTCAACCCCTCTCCCCAATAAATCGGACACCTAGGACAGCTGTAAGAAATCCCACCACCCCCTTTCCTTAGCAGAGCGGGCTCCAAGAACATATGTGAATGCCAGACCCTCCATTACCAACTCCGCCTCCAACCTCCAGTAGTATCGCTGCTCTGAGGCCTCCCTACTCCCAATCTTATTCCTCCTCATGTTTTTATTGCAGTACTGCTCTCTGACAACAGTGAGGTTCGTCGTAGTCACTTGCCAGTGTATACAAAAGAAGGTGAAACATATAAAACATAAATGCAGTTCTTTTTATTATCCATGGAGTACACCACAAATGTGTAATTTGTCAAGTGCGGACACACTGTTGTTCTGTTTGGTCGTTCTATGATTGCCTTGTAACACTGTTCAACAACCCGTAGCAGAAGAGTATGGTATATCATGTGAACAGTAAAGCAGATACCATAGATTAAGTCACGCCATACTGCAGTTCAAAATAGCACAACAGAGTTTAGCACAGTCTGTGCCAGCCTGGTGCAGCTGCGTACATCTCATAGCACAGGACAACGTAGGCCAGCACAGCACATTGCAACGCTGCATAGTACAGAACTGTTTAGCCCAGCATGGGACAACAAGGTACAGCACCACATAACACATAATATAATATCCACATAATTCCACTGTGCACCATGCCACATAATTTCCACACAAATACACTACACACCACACAATTCCACAACTAACAAATCCTATTCAACCCACATAGTTCCACTACAAACCACATACTTGCACTCCACTCCAAACCAAAGCACATATATAAATGACAGCCATTTACAATCCCAATAGCTCTAACTCTCGCAAATGCGAGACAAATTGCATTGCAAATGGTTGTTTCTTTATGTATTAGAGAGGAAAGTTTCCTATGGGGATTATATGGGAAATCATACTTTTGCAACCCCCACTTTTTTGGCCCATGCTTGACGGATCAGCACAAAACTTTACATGAAGAAGCCGATGTGGGTGAACTTTTTTTTGGGTGAAGTTTCATGCAGATTTGTCAAATGGCATCAACGTAATTAGTGAAACAGAAAACACTCTTCCTATGGGAGTGGTGCTGTATGGTCGAGGGGACACCCAAAGCGCTCTCCTCTTTGAGCGTGGTTACTGCCTCCCCTAACATGGCTTTGTGGGACTGGTTGTGTTGGCAGCACAATCCGTAGTGAATGGCCTTGCCTTTTTACCTATTTCCTTGCGGGGGTCATGCCAACCGGTGTTCCCCATGTATAAGTTTCTGGCAGTGCTCCCCAACCAGCTCTTTCACTTCCACAGCTGTGGGATTTGTGTGCCTAGTGTGAGGAGGTTTCACTGTTTCTCTTTGGGAGGATGCGACTCACGGAGTTGGAGTGCCATGGTGGCCATGCATGCAATGTAAGCTAAAATATGTGCTTTAATTATATATGTGCTTTACATATGTATTAGGAAATGCAATAATGCTGTCCTTAAATATGAGCTTGTTAGATTATGAAAGTATGCACATTTTGGTATCAAATAAAGATTTAACATTTTGGAAAAATCAGTGTGATTCCCCCCAAACACCTTTTATTTTCATGAAAAAAAAGCAAGGTATGTTAAAAAATACCACCTTTTCATTTTTAGCAAAAATGGTTGGTGCTCAAACAACAGTTTATCGTTTTCCTCATGTTATCAATAATACTATTGCCATTTGCCATACACAAATAGATTCTGCCTTGTACGCCTTTGTATCACCATCTCTTGCAATGGCTGCATACAAAAAGCCAAGAATTACTAACATTATGTGGGAAACGTCCTTGAGGACAAAGCCCCAATCACGCTGTGCCTTCACAGCGCTGGTAGCAGAGCGAATGCGTCTTTAGCACGCAATCGTTCTGCAAGCAAGTCGTTACAACGACTTGCGTTAGGGGGGGGGCGCAATGGGTGGAGTGGTGTTGGAATTAAAGTCCAACACCTTCCCTACTGTTGCGCAGACTGGAGTTGGAATAGTAAATTAAACTATTCCAGTATCCAGCGCCCCCCTAAGGCAAGTCGTTAAACGCAAGTTGAAAAACGCATGCGGAATTCCGTCATACATTCCATAATGCAAGGAACAAGATTGTATCAGAGGTGGAAACCATCATGTCATGGTTGTTCAGAATATGTCAATTACCACAAGCATGCTAAGGCCATTGTTTTGCTAGGATTTGTCACTATCATGTTATGGATGCCCCCAATATGCCAAGAATTACCACCCATATGGCAAGGACATCATTTTGCCAACGGAGGCTATCATCATGCCACAGATGCCTCGAATCAGCCAATAGTTACCACCAATATACTAGGCCCAGCATTTTGCAAGTGGCTGGCAATCCCTCCATCCATCAAAGACCAATCACATAGTCAAGCTACCTTCTTTCATCAGCTGTATGACTTCCTGCAGCTGTTTCCCTGACAATTAAAAGTGCACTTGTACTGATTACGTGTAAAGTGCAGGTATAAAAGCCTGAGCAAGGGAGGAGCTGGAGCACTCCTGGTGAGGACAGGCTCCAAGAGTGAATCCTAGCATACTGTGGCACAGGAAGTGTCAAGTACCCTAATGAAAGCAAGGACAATGAGCCCCCGTAGAGTTGTAAAATACATCCATAATTGTGCAGTGGGCCGTTTACCCCCCTCGGCCACAGTGCCACTACACCTGCTGTGCTAATGTAATAAAAATGTTGTGTTAAAACTAGGGCCCCTGGGCATAATTGCTATCGTTTGCAAAAACTAGTTGAACACGATCATCATGACACTCCTGGGCTGAGTTTGTTACTGGAATACAGCAGAATTGTTCTGCAATGTTCACCAACATATAATGTTTGCGATTGCTACCAGGTCGCGTAAACCATATTGTAAAATGAAGGCTTATAATCCTCCCACCAAACCTTGCTTCATTTTTTTTTAAGTTTGCAAACCCCTCGCTTTCCTTATTTTATACTTTGGGTTTTAAAAAGCCAGCGGCAACGACAAACTGTGCAACAGTTAATGAAACTAAAAATTAAAAGTGTCTTGGAGTTCAAGAAAGTAAAGACATGTCTCTGGGAAAGCAGAACTATCGACTGGTTTAGGATTAAGTAGTGTGCGGCACTTAAACCAAGGCTATATCACAACTTGTTGACAGTTCTTCCCAGGCGCAGTGATCCTTTCATCAAATCAATCACAAACAATCTGTGGTATCCTTTTTTGTCCTACACGGCCATGCATGGAACATCAGGGGCTGGCTTGACGTCATAACAGGAGTGTAAACATGCTGCTTTATCACCAACACTAGGCTAATGACTGCCTTGCATCAGTGTACTGTAGATGCGCTGACTCAGATGGGGTTTGCCTTAAACAGTACGGACTTGGCTGTAAGGTCTCCTATGTGCCGTGCCACTGACAGCATTTCTATTCCTGCTTTGGCCATAGCATGCGCTGTATTGCCCATGCCCTCTTGCCTGCCCATTCCACCTGACTAGTTGAGTCTGGCCACAGAGTCTCCTGACTCCACACTGGCGATAGACCCTGTTAGACCTGTCAGCCTTAGGGTGCTCTGCCCCTAGACTTTCTGCCTTTCTCCTCCATTTTTTGCTGATTTCGGTTTTGCTGGCCTTAGGACTCTGCGCACTTTACCACTGCTAAAGTGTACGTGCTTCCTCCTTAAAACATGGTAACGTTGGCTTATCCCCAATTGGCATATTTAATTTAGTTACACAACCCTAGCGAAGTGGTACTACATATACCCAGGGCCTGTAAATTAAATGCTGCTAGTGGACCTGCAGCACTGATTGTGCCACTCACCTAACTAGCTGTTTAAACATGTTTCAGGTCTGCCATTGCAGCCTATGTGGGCAGTTTTAAACTGCCATTTTGACCTCGCAAAATAATTTTTTTGCCAAGCCCAAACCTTCATTTTTAATAAACATAAGTCACCCCTAGTGTAGGCCCTGAAAAGTCCAGAGCAGAGGGCAGGGTGCAGTGTATTTAAAAAGTTGGACATGTACTTTCAAGTTTTACAAATCTTGGTACTGAAAAACTCTCTTAAATTCTTTTTTCGTTACTGCAAGGCCTACCTCTCCCATAGGATAACATTGGAGTTACCTTATTACATTTTATAAGTGTAATTTCCACATGGGAGTAGGTAGCAGTTCATGTTTGGTGTCTCTGGAATCCTCCTTTAAAATCCCAACTTATGGTGAACTCGGATTTTAAATTACAATTTTGAAAATGCCACTTTTAGAAAGTTGCAATAACAAAAGGGGATAGGCCCAAATAGGACCGGGGTCAGGTAGGGCCGTTTTTAAACTACAAACACAAAAAGGAACCTAACCCCGTTGTGCTTTAGACTCTTCACTTTGACGAGCTACAAACAGACAACCACTTTATCTATTTGAATGGACTATTTATCCACCTCTATTTGATTGGTTTTCTAAGAAAATTATTTATCAAAAATTGAATGTACAGAAAAGAAAATACTTCAATTTCAAATGACAAACATCAAAACATAACTCATTAGACTTCAGACAAATTCTTGTCAACACAAATATTCTTCAGTACAACTGGGGGATACAACTCATAACAATCCCTATCCACTAAGAGGCAGCCCTGAGGAGAGTCCCAGCAGCTATAGCCTGGGTCTCGAAACGCGTTGGCAATCTGTCCACGGAGGAATCAAAAATGGCAATCTGTCCACGGAGGAATCAAAAATACGAATTCATTTGTGTACTTGGAGAGGGATTGTTATGAGTTGTATCCCCCAGTTGTACTGAAGAATATTTTCCCCGTGTGTGATATAGAGAGTGGTTCACGTTTGACAGATTAGTTTTAGTTAGTTGGGTGGATGATGTGAATGAGTGAATGTGGTTTGTAAATTAATGTTCGTATTAATGTAATTTGTGTTGACAAGAATTTGTCTGAAGTCTAATGAGTTATGTTTTGATGTTTGTCATTTGAAATTGAAGTATTTTCTTTTCTGTACATTCAATTTTTGATAAATAATTTTCTTAGAAAACCAATCAAATATAGGTGGATAAATAAATAGTCCATTCAAATAGATAAAGTGGTTGTCTGTAGCTCTTCAAAGTGAAGAGTCTAAAGCACAACGGGGTTAGGTTCCTTTTTGTGTTTGTACTTTTAGAAAGTTGGCATTTTCCTGGCTTAGCCTTTAAGTGCTTGTGCCCAGTACCTACAAGGACCGCCTCTCTGCTGGACTGCTGCTCTAAAGAACTGCTGCATTTCTGTGCTGACCTTTTGCCTGCTGCCCACTTGCCTGGGTGAGAAGAGACTCGACCTGCAACTTCACCCTTGAACCCAGGACCCCAGAGTGACTCCAAGGGCTAGTCTGCTGTTCTCCTGAGCCTCAGGGAATAAAAGGCTCCCTAAGATCCTCCACCAGTCCCTGAACCCAGCTGCAGCGAGTTCCTGACACCCAAGTGGTGCCCCTCAGGTCCTCGACTCTTGGTGTGACTCAAGGGAGCTGAATTCAAGATTTTGGACGCTTTGCGACTGTGAACAGGCCCTTTTGCACCAAGTTCTCGCACTGCAATTCAACGTGAAGCTCCGGCAGCCACCTCTTCTTGCTACAGCATCGACCACTACAGTGGTGGCTGGTGACATTTGAAAGTGGTGGGGGCGTAAAAGTTGGGGATGAATTTTACGTAGCGAGCGAGTGCGGCCGACATAAGAGGTGTTCAGCCCATGCATCATTCACCCAATCATCCCCCATTAATTTATCCATGTTTCTATCATCCAATGTATTCATCTGTTCATCCATCCATCCATCGGTCCTTCTAGAGACGATCCCATTCGCTCATCCATCCATGTCTCCATTCACTAGAAAATCTTCCACTCATTTGTCCATCATTTGGAGCATTCATTCATGTACACATTCACTCATCCTTCTGGACACACTCTCCTGTAACTCTTCTGCCCACTCATTCATCTATGTATCCTTTCACCACTGGTGAATAACCAGAGCATCCAGCCATCTTCAGACAACCTCCCTTCCATCCATCCATCCATCCATCTCAATGAAAGTGTATATTTGCTTGTCTGTATTTGAACCACGTTCTCAATTAGCCTGTTCGCCAGACAAGCGGAAACACAATATTGTATCAGATCACAACACTATTCAGATATGGTGAGATCTTAGCATTATGAAACCCTTTGTGGGCCGATCGATGGAGACTGAATATGTCCCGGTAAAGATGATAAACAACGATTGAGAGCTTACCTGTGCACTTATTTAGGAGACCGTGACGGCACAATACCTTCCACCCAGACTGTTTGGGCTGCAGGTACAGCCTATATATGCAGTGGGATTATGGAGAGCCAGTCAGAGCAGCCAGGGGGGATGGGGCAGAGATAGTGAGAGAAGAAAAGCGAGGGAGGAGGAAAGAGAGAGCGGAGTAAAGAGAGGGAGGAGGGGTGAGGTGAAGTGAATGAATGAGAGATAGAGAATACAGTCTAGGGAGCAGGACTAAAAGGGAGAGAGACCTGGGGAAGAGGCAGGTGAGAACAGGCCAAGCAGCCACTGAAAAGGGAACGAGTATGACAAAGGAGATGAGCGGGAGCATGAGAGAGTTGAGAGGAAGGGGAGCGAGAGGGGGCAGATCAGGTTACACCAGAAGCAACACCTCTGAACATGGACACAGGACAGCCCAGTGCCTCTCCACATACTTGCCCATCTGTCCGCAGAACCCGCGACACTCATGAAGACATTCATATGGGCTGGAAGGAAGCCAAAACTAAAGCTGGGCAAATTGCATGCTGCAACAGAAAGTGGGGGAATATGACTACCATACCACACATTGAGCACGGTCGGCTGGTTAGTGTTTTAGCTGGCATAAGTGAGGTACATGATGCATGGCGCCATACAGCCCACGCTGGGTCCATATGGAAAGATCACTACAGCAGTGGAGTAACATGCTACCCGTTGTCAGGCGCACTTCGGCGCCTCGCCTCCTGCGCTGTATAAATTCAATGACAATTCAAAACAATGCCACCATCCCCGCTTGCACCCTGGCTCGACAAAGATGAAGGACTGGTGGGCAGTGTGAGAAGGGCACCTGGCTGTAAAGGACTTCCGGACCGTTGCTCGTAAACCGGCTCCTTTAAACACAAATCCACACTTTAAACACAGGCAAGCGCCTGGAGGTGATTGGTTTATCAGTGTGCGCTTTAAAAATAATCCTGTAATATCAGTTCTATCCCTACACAGGCCGACTCTTCTATTGTTTGTTTTACTTGCTAATCATCAAAAGAGATAATCAAACAGTCGCTGCTCGCGCACGGCGGGGGTTGCCGGGGGCCCGGGGATTTTTTTAACTAAAAAAGAAAATCCTCCTACCTAAGCTGAGCAGGTCCGCCGTCCGCGCCGCCTCGGGTCAGACTCCGTTTGCGCATAGCCCCTCTCAGCCAATCCTGGCGCTGCTGGCAGCGCCAGGATTGGCTTAGGGCACGGTTACCTCTCACCCGCCTGCCCATTAGGAGACCGAGGTTTGAGCCTTTGCTCAACCCTCGCTCTCCTAATGGGCATGCGCAAGCCAGTGCACACACAAGTGCGCATGACTGGGCACGGCGCGAAAATTCGGTGCCCTTACCCACTCATGCGCACTTGTGCTGCAGTGCTGCCTGCTGCCCCTGGTCCCTCTGACAATCATGTCAGTCAACATGACGCAGGACCGCCCACCCCCTTCAGACTCTGAAGGGGGTGGGCGGTCCGACGTCATGCTGACTGACATGATTGTCAGTTCTCCCTCGGCGTCTTTGAACTTAAGTAAACTGATTCAGTTTACTTAGGTTCAAAGACGCCGAGGGATCTGCGGGCGGGGGGGCTACGCCCCAATGGACGCACCGCCCCTGGACCACTAGCAGGGGACCACCAACGCGAAGCATTGGCAGCGCCTGCCCACGACGTCAGCCGGCTCTTTGCCCTACGCTGACAGTCTCCCACAGCGCTTTCCTTGGTCCTCCTGGCCCTTTCCCACGTGAACTCATGGCACAAATTTGAGAAGGTAAACTTCAGCGGGCCTAACCTGGTGACTGGAGCCGACCTGCGCTCCATCGTGGTTGTCCTGAAAGTGTGTCTTTGACACAGGCCAGCACGACCAGATATCCCGAGTTGGCACTTTGTGCTTTTTGGCGCTGTTTTCACTAAAATCTTTTGAAAAATCATAACTCAGATTCCACTGATTAGATTTTTTGTTGTTTTGGTCTTGTTTTATTTATAAAATGTTGCTCTATTTTTCTAAACTGGTGTGGGATCCTTTTGTGGTGTGTTACTTTTTGAAATGTTGCACAAATACTTTACACATTGCCTCTAAGTTAAGCCTGACTACCAGAGGGTTAAGCACAGGTTAACCTGGGGTTTGCTTGTGTCTTCACCATGACAAGGATTGTGTTTGCTGCTTGATCGGGGCTCACACCCCAGTCAACTAACATACCGATTTCTTACAGACCCCACTTGACAGAGTCCACTCCTGGTATCAGACCTGTGTGCTCTGTTGTCGTGTCCCTGGTGAGTGGTGAATTATCGAGGCATGGAGCGATACTGACTTTTTCTTCCAGTTCAGTACAAGACGGCTGTCAGTCACGTCACTTGGCCTGGTCAGCCGCGGCCAGCAACGGCTATGCAAGACTAGTAGGCAATCAAATGAACACAGCAGCTGCATCACCCACCCTAGCCAGTCTGGTCAACAGTCTCCGCAGATAGTAAATTTAAAATGAAGTGACCGGGATTTCCCAAGGCCTAGGAGTGGCAACCGTCAACAATCAAGTGCATGGGAGCCTGACTAATGGTCTTTCTTACACATTTAAGGCACAGGTTTGGCAGCAGTGGGGTTCAGCCCAGTCCAGACTGAGCCTCGCATCATTGTGGTGTTTGAAGATGCTAAACGAGAATTGTGTAGTCATTTTATGTCTAGATAGGGGAAATGTGGTGGTTTTGATGATTTGTTTTGTGAATGGGACAGTGACTCTGGTCCTACGCCGGGGGGGGGGGGGGCATTATGGTGGTAGGTAAGAGTATTAATGTAGCACTTGCTACGCCTGGTGAGGTGCTGAACTACTTTGCTGGTAGGGGTCATGCTATTCTGTGGAGTTTCGGGGTTAGTGGTGGTCAAATATAAGGTTCGTAATTCAGATAGTTAGATAGTTATGCTGTTTGTAAGGATAATTCGTCAGCACTTCAATGTGTCATTGTGGAGCAGAGTTCACTGTGCAATCAAGGGGCTAAGGGTTATCCTTATTACCTGGCACCGAGTCCTGCACCACATTTACGGGACACTATGCTTGTGTATTTTATATTGTGGGCTTTGTACGATTTCGCCTTCATTTTATTGCACACTTATTTATATATTCAAATATTCGTTTCTACTTTACAAACCTCCATAGCCTAACATATTATTATTATTATTAAAGCGTTGCGTCTTTAAAGAAATTCCCAACCCTGGATGGACATTCCCATCTTAGCTACAATTTAGTCATTTTTATGTTTTGCTGTACCAAAGCTCACCCCTCCAGCACCTCTTTTGTGTTAAGTCTTGGCCGCTCCTCGCAGTCCAAGAACTGAGTCCTGGTTAGTGGTGAAGACAGACCCTTTGATTGCAGGGATCTTGGATAAAGCTTGACAGACATGAAGTTAAAGAGATGTTTAATGTGTATACTTAAAACTTAGACTTTTAGCAGAGTTAAATATTTATGAGTCACATAGCTTGACACATGGATTATTGAATTAATTGCAAAAAAGTCTGTTAGTGAACTTTCTTGAGCGTCTGTCTATTGCTGCTTAAAGTAACACATTTCGTTACGTTGCTTTTAGTGTGTATCAAATATTGTCAACTAAATGGAACATGATTTATATCATTGTCTAGAAACACTGCAGGTAATTGCATTAATGTTACAATTCTTACATGGTTAATTATTTCTGGATTTGAAAATGTCCCTTTTCTCCTTATTTCTTGATGTTATAATAAATCTAAACTCATTTTTATTAACCCAAGGAGCCACGAGATGTCGCTATAACCAAAGGATAAAACGTGTTCCCAGGAGAGCAGTGGGCTATGCAGCAGTAAGCTCGAAATAACCGTTACAAAAATATCAGGCAGGATAATATAGGCGTGTCGCTGAACAAAGCAAAGGCATTTTAATACCCTTTATCGTAGATAGACACATAGGTTAGGGATTTATCACAGGACAATTAACAACTACAGGCTACACACGACTGTCTGCCTTGAATACTAACTGGTTCCTGTTTCAGTTTTCAGGGTTTCTGCATTTTGTATGAGTCTGTCGTTTGCCATGCACGCTGATAGTGTTCTCCATAGGTGTGTACTGTCTTCACTTCTTTAATTGGACGTCATTAAACATACGAGACTGCATACCATTTGCATGTAGGCTGTTTCGGACCGAGGCAGTCTTGTATGTTGCTGACCTTCCCCTCCAGCTCCGTACAGCCCCCTCGCTAGTACACTTCAGAAAGAGACTCAAGAAGACCTCACTCTTCCATGGAGACACAGCGCCCAGATATCCCTACGGGATGATAATGTTGCGCTCTACAAATGCTGTTTGATTTATTTATTTATTTATTGATTGATTGCGCAGTTTCTGGGCTCGACTCAGCGCACTGGAGATGATGCAGGTTCATTGTGTTCCATCCAAAATCGTCTCCATCCAGAGTCCACGTATACAACTATGAAAATAAGGCGAGACTATAACGCCTACGAGGCCAGACGTGTTCGTGAAGAGACCGCAGTTACAAGCAAAACTCGCTTTTTATGAGTCGGAGAGCTAGCCTTTCAATAGCTGCCAAGGTTTCAGATTGCTTATGTGTGATATTTTCATAATTTCATTGTAATTATGAGTGATATTCAACGACTATGAGGGACATTTTCTCGGAAGCAAAAGCGAGAAATGAAGTCAAGGAAAACATATAAATATCAGAAATTACTCCCATTTGAACAACGAGAAACTCTAACAAGATCTTAAAACTGCTTTAAAGCACCAGAGATGGATGGGCACTAACCTAATAAACAGCAGTAACCCAGGTCTAATCTTCATAAAATACAGTTTTGCCAATATGCGTGGTTCATGTTCTTTTGTGAAAATGTTCCTAGACAAAACGCTGATCTTGCTCCAGCACTCCATTATTCACCAAAGTTATCTTTACATTTTTATTGTTGCATGAAAACTCTTGGACACACAAATAATTCAGCTCCAGAATTGTCGCACTTGTAGGAGTTAGATGGTCAGTAGTTGCGTTGCTACAATCATTGGCAGCATAGCAGGGGCAATGTGTAGTGCAAGCTGCTGTGGCCTCCTGAAGAGAGCCCTGCCACATTTATTTATACATAAAAAAGTCACTTTTACAGAATAGGGTTTTTTACGGGAAGGTCCTCGCTGCCTGCCTGTTGTTATTGGCACTGTTCATGGACTTGGTACAGCCGTTCAGATGGTTCGTGTCAGAGGTGTGGACGGGTTCCCTCAATCCTAGGCGAACGGTCACACTTGCAGAGCCCCATCCTGCCAACTGATCATTACTCACCTACACCGGCCTAGTTTTTCCTAGACCACCTCAGTCGTTGCCGTTATTGAAGCTGTGGCGCGCTAGAGCTATTAATAAAATGTAAAAGCACATGATTTTGAAGCAGAGAGATACCTCACGAGGCACTACTTATCAACTTTGCGATGCAACTCTTCATACGGGCCGCACCTTGGCCCGGGCATGATTGTGAGGCTCAGCAGCTGCTACATAGGAGGGGCTGGTGTGCTAGACTGCTGAGGAACAACTCCAGCAACTGCCGCGGTCCGTGTAGGGTCAGCTGAGCCGCCGGACGGGTCCATCGCATGTTTGATAACTGCTCAACAACTTGGTCATGGTGTGAGCAGCACTGCCTTTGCCACTGCCTGCAGCCTGCCACTAGTTTACTTGAACTGCAACCGGCCCGCTCACCACTCGCACTGCATCGTCATTGTAGGAGAGTAGGATCTGCTTCACAGGGGTACCCCCACTTTTTGCTGATACTTCACTGGTTTTCGACATTAGTCTGGCTGGGGCCCTGCTATTCAGAACCCCAGCCTAGCTGTTTCCTCTTTAAAAGGGTCTCCATGTGCCTTAGGCACATCTCTGATTGGGATCTGGAGTGCCCTTGTAAGTCCCTAGTATATGGTATACTATGTACCAAGGGCATAGGTACCTCAGAGGCCTGCCAGGGGCTGCAGCATATATTATGCCACCCCTGGTAGGCCATCCAAACTGACACCACAGGTCTGCTACTGCAGCCTGGGTAAGGTGGTGCATGCACCCCTTGCTGTGGTATAGGTTACCTATATCACTAAATGCATACACACATATAAACCTATAAGTCACTCCTAAGGCAGGCCTTATCAATCCTAAAGGCAGAGTGCATGGTTCCTATGTGAGAGGGTGCCCCTGCATGAGCAGGGCCCCTCTGCAGCGTTCGGAGACCATCTCTGATGCTGTTTGTAGTGCAGCCTGACCATATACTCTTAAACGCATTATATCCTCGCGGTAAAATGCTAACTATGGAATGGCTGCACCGAAACATGTCGTGTTTGGTGTCAAACATCTTGGAATACTACCCCCCGCCAATCCTGGCGGCGGGGGTAGCATTCCACCCTTCTAGAGGGAAAGGCATGTTAACTCTGACGAGTCCGGTAACTTCTTTCCAGAGCCCTGGCATCACAAAATGGATGTTGCTGCCACAGACACGAGTCTGGCCTCCTGCTGCTGGACGAAACTCCGGCAGGGGAGGCCTGGACAATAGGTTTCCTGTCCCAGGGAGGTGTGACCACCTCCCCAGACAGGACAATGTGTATTGGGGCTGGGCGGGAGCACTTTCGGGTGCTTTGAAGTCCTGCACTGGGGGCACATTTGGTGTCCCTGTGCATACCCCAGTTCAAACCAGATCAGGGGCTTGCAGCCCCTGCTTTGGCGCGAACTGGACAAAGGAAAGGGGTGTAGCCACCCTCTGCCCTGACCCACCCATAGGTGGGGCCACAGAGTAGTCCATCCCCTATTTTTAGAATAAAGGTAGGAACCCAGTCCTTAGGACTTTAGATTATACCTGGACGAAACTCTGAAACAGAATCCTGGACCTTCGACGCTCTACTCACGATTAGAGGACTGAAGAATCTCCCTTGGGGTCAAGGAGTGACTCCCCTGCTTGGCAGGCACCAAAGAAGCATCTGTCCGGTTCGCATTACTGAAGCTCCCGTCGGACGCCGAAGTCATCGCATCACCAGAGGTGGATTCTCAGACTTCCCGAGGCTACCCTGAGTCCCCAGCAAAGCTGAGGCCCGTGGCTATCGTGGGTGACTTGAGACCGTGACCCCTGGACACCGAGCACACTTGCAAGTGCACCATCTTCTGGGTCTCCCAAGAAGTCGTGCTTTGGGCTCCGAGTAGCCCTAGCCTCCAGCACCACCTGCACCGAAGATCACTGGCCCCCACTCCACGAGTGTCCTGTAAGCCAGCTCCACGTGCGGCGTCACGAGGCTCCTTCGCGGTCGCTAGCCCGTTGGCTAGTAGCCCTTACCGAAGGCCAATCTTTTCTTTACTTGGCAGTCTGGTTGCTCCAGGCCTGCCCTCACTTACCCTTGCTGGGTGAGTTCCCCAGACCTTGCTGGTCTGCATCATCGACGATCTACATCTTACTCGAGACTTGCCGTTGCCAAGGCTTGTTGGGTCCAATCTGGTCGCCGACACCTCTGCACTCGACAGACATCGAGCAACAGCCCGAATCCTGCTCCTGGTCGCCGACAACGCCTCCCGGACCTCGTGGCTGAAGAGTCAAGACGACCGTCACCGAATCTGAAGCACTCGACATCGGTGGGCATCTGTCCATCGCCTCCCTGGTCACTGGCTAGTGACCCAGACTCTGTCCCCTCTGCTTTCAGGTTCTTCAGAACTCCGATCCACTCTTGGATCCACCCGGACACTTTTCTCCTGGTCGCCAGCAGCACTTTGCAGCAGATCGCCATAAGAAACGACGACGAAACCCGACCCCGAAAGGCACCTATGCACCCGGCTTCCCTGGGTGAGGTAACACGAGTACTCCGGTGCTCCCGTGGGTAGAGACTCTTCAAAGTCCTAGATCTCAAAGGGTTTTGTCCTAGTCCTCTTTAAAGTGTCCCTTTCCTCTATTTTCCCGATCCCGACTTTCTCCATAGAAGTTAACGGCGTATCGCGGTTGTGTATTTACACTGCACGCGTCTCCCGTGGGTCCCCTGTGCCACTACCTTGGGTGGTTCCTTGTGGTCCAAGCACTTCTAGAGGCTCTAGGCCTAGTGTCTAGTTCAGTCGTGGTTCGCATACCACTTTATTGGTATATGGTTTGGTACGCCCCTAGGGCCCAAACGTGTATTTGTGCTATTACTGTGATTTAAGATCTTATAACCTATGTACTTCGAACTCTAGCCTCATAAAGAGACTAGAGGGGTGTGTTTAGTAATAAATACATATATTTTGAATATATACCTGGTGTGGTGCTCTTTCATTTGGTCACTCAAGAGATTATAGACTGGTAAAACAAGCTGCTTTACATTCCTTCAAGACTTAGCCTGAAGGCTGCTCTCCACAGCTACCACTAGGATAGCTTTCAATAAGGTTGTCTTTAACCTACCTACCATAAGAGTCGATTTGGACTGGTGCAAGGTGCCCACTATAATTAGTGGACAGCATATGCCAGGCCAACTTCTCACAGTCATGACTCATAAATGTATAGTCATTAATCATGTTGTGGCGCGTGTCAGTGAATTCTGTTAGATTGTAGCAACTTATAGCTGCAGACTCGCCCCCATGCCTGCTGGAAGCAGCAGGCACAGCGCGCTGCCACACCAGATGAGACTCGGAGACCAGCTTTAGTTTTTCAGTAATGGTGCATGATTTACTTAGCGAGGAGGCGCTATCATGCGTGACTTCGCATTTCAGTGCAGTGATGCCAACCACCACACTAAAATGCGTTAGTCTAACGCCTGATGCGTGGTTCTTGGCAGGGCTGCCTTTTGTTAAGAAACATTCTCTTCATAGCTGTTAAAATAACATGGAACTGTCTCGCTAAAATCCAACAGTGGGTGACACTTGATAAATAGTACAGAGAATGAAACCCAATGAAGATGAGATATTTGTGAACTACTGGTGAAACCCTTAGTCACCTGGCAGCTGCAGAACGGTACTAGAAACAACAGCTCTACTTTGCAGGCCTCTCTAAGATGAATATGTGACACTCACTCCGATGCATGACTTGCACTGCTTGTTTACAGACTGCGAGAGCAGCTTTATTCCACCTCTACAACCGGCTAGGGTGTGCAAGTGTGTGTGATTGCAGTGGCTAGAAAGCCACAAGCTCCCCTGAATATAGGACGGAAGACCCTCAGCCACTTTTTAGGTGGCATGCTTCATCACGGGTCCCCCTCATAGCACAAGTCACAAAGATCCTTAAGGGAGCTAATGCCTAAAAATAGGGGGAGTGCCTGATGCTGTTATGATAAAGTCATAGGATGGGGGCTGACGACGAGTCTATAACGTGGTGAGAGGGGTTAATCTGTAGAGGGGAGGACAGGGTTAATATAAAATATCCCCCTGGTGGACAAAAACAATTTTACTGGGTCAGCTAGAGTAGAGTATAAAAACGTGAGGAATAAGTCAACCTATTTGCTTAGATAAACATGTGTATGCCCTTTAGACACCCTCAAAAGAGGTGTTAGGGCACTCTCCAGGATGTGATTGCCCTCTCTGCAAGAAATATTTCTGTCAAATATAATGAAGTTACATTTTACAACCTGTAATGGGGAGGTCCAGTCCTTATCGGGTAGTGCCTTCAACGTCTTAGGACTGGTCTTCTTACATTTCTTTAAATCCTTACCATCTTATCTAAGAGGTGGACTAGGAGATCTCTAAAGGATTCCAGGGTCTCTGCCGTGAGTGCTTCCATCCTCAGAGGAAACTCCTATTTTCATTATATTTGACACAAATGTATCTTGCAGCGAGGGCAACCACGTCCTGACCCCCAGCATGTCTTTAGAGGGTGACCAAGGGGCAGAAAAATGTTGATCTGTGCAACTGGGTCGAAGTATCCCCTACGTTTTTAAACTCTTCCCTTGGGGACCCAATACACAAGATTTTATCCACCATGAGGTAGTTTTAGATTACTCCTGTCCTCCCCTCTGCAAATTAACTCCTGTCACCCCACTATAGGCTCCTCATGAGCCTCCGTCCTATAACTTTATCATAACAACCTTAGGAGCTCCCCCTGTTTTTGGTTAGTAGCTCGCACTAGGATCTTTGTGAGCATTGCCAGGAGGGGCCTCATGATGAAGCATGCCACCTAACAGTAGGTTGAATGCCTTCCGTCCTGTGTACAGGAGTACTTGTGACTCCTAGCAAACAGTACTGTGGTGATTGATTGCTACTTAGCAATCTGCATTGTGACTTGTTGGATAATGTAGCTAGTGGTTTTTCAGTTAATCAATACAAAGGTTTGTCTGGTAAAACAATGCAGGCTTGCATCCCAACCACTGCACACCAATGTGAGAAGCTGGCCTGGTATATGATGTCCACTTATGTAAGTGATACCAAAGGGAATGATGGACGGAGCGTTTGAGCTAATCAAACACTCAACCCCAGTCAACTGATCTGGGTTTAATCCATCATCATTCTTTATTTCAATTCAATTCAATTCAATTCAAAATATCTTTATTCGAATATAAAAAATATCCATAAAAGCACAATAAAAACAATTCATAGATGGCAACATATTCAAGACAAAAGATACAATACATTTATAGCAATGACTAAAATGGATCATAAATAACATAATATATCATATATTAACAATCAATGGTGGAGTTTTAATATCAATACAATAAAATACATTTCTAACGACCTTCATTGGGCACACATAGTTCTACGTGACCGTACGGCCGACTTCAGGAATGATCCGACACGGAAAATTAGTTCATCATCCGCCAATTTAAGCACTTCCGTGTAGGCTAACCTGAAATCGGAAATAGCCCGTGATTTAAAAAAAAGGTATCAAAAATCCTTTTGCAAATTTAAAATAAAAACTGCAAAAGAATAAAAAATGCAACATTGTTTGATTACTATGTGCATTACATGGACACGGCAATGCATCAAGATCAGTATTGTAGCCCAAGGGGAAGCATAATAAATATTTCATAGTGCCTGCTCGTAAACGAAATAACAACCCTCTTTCCCAATGTCCTAAGGGTTTTAAGAGATATCTAGCAGGCAAATAAGAACAATTCTCTATGGACATATACCTTACAACTGAGGTTTTCTTGGTCTCTCTCCAGTGCCTTTCGTCGCTATATTTTTTGTACAATGCTTCTTGTATTGCTTTTTTATTAATTAGCTCGGATTGAATTGGATTTAAAAAGATGCGTAAATAATTTACCCCTTTTAGGCTCTCTTTTACAGCAGCAAGCCATGGTATATCCCCGCCCCTCTCACATCTAAGGCAATCCGTTATTATATCTCTAGTGAGGGTTGCCGCAGTGTTTTTCCAGATTGCAACCCAGAACAGTGCCGGACGAGCCCTAATATAGTCTTCAATGTAGGGCAAGTTCAGTTCTTTGTGGCACACATATACCGATGAAGAAATCGGTGCACCCAAGAGTTTTCTACATATCTATTTTCTTCAGATTGGATACTACTACATTTGGTAAAGCCCCAGATTTCTGCTCCATAGGTTGCAATGGGAGCACACTGCAGTTTAAAAATTTTCTTAAAAGCTAGGGCGGTTTCAGACCTTTTGGGTTGGGGTAATCCCAAAAGTGTATTAATGCTTCTTGACAATTTGCTCCTGCTGTGTGCCACATGTTCAGACCATGAGCCATTTGTAGCGTAAAGTAACCCAAGATAAGAAAAAGTGCAAGTGCTTTGTAAACTTTCTGAGTCAACAATAATTTTATTAATGGGGCGCTTTTTAGGACCGCATGCCATTAAAAATGATTTTTTAAAATTAGTCCTCAAATCTAAAACAGCCATAAAATCTACAAAACCTCGTACTAAAATGCGTAAAGCATTCGGGGTGCGTGCCATTAAAACCGCATCATCGGCATACAATAGTGCAGGCAGTGTATTGCCATTTATACTCGGTACGTCGTGGGTAAGTCTTACTAGTGAATCATGCAAATCATTAATATATAAAATAAAAAGAAGAGGTGCCAAAACGCACCCCTGTCTGACACCTCTATCAATTTTAATATCACTTGATACGTCCCCATCCTGACTAATCCTCACACGCAAATCTCTGTGCAAATATGCTAAAAAATTGACTAAAACTTCATCCAAGCCTTGTTTTAAAAGAATAGACCATAAGCGTGACCTATTAACGAGGTCAAACGCAGAGGTGAGGTCCATGAAGGCGAGATATATAGGAGATTTTTTTGCAACAATATACTTGCCAATAATCAAGTTTAAATTCAGACACTGTTCTACTGTGCCTACTTTACTTCTAAACCCCAGTTGACACTGCCTTAAAATATTGTCGCCCTCAGCCCATGACCTTATCTTATTATAGAGAATCCTTCCCAGGATTTTCAGGGTATTGTCAATGAGGGAAATAGGTCTGTAACAACTGGGGTTAGAACGATCGCCCTTTTTAAAAATCGGTACAATAATACTCATGGACCACGTGCTCGGGATTGTATCATAGGTTAAATTATTAAAAACGTTCAATAAAAGGGGTGCCCAAAAATCTGGATTATTTTTAATAAGATCGATGGGCAGCCCATCAGGGCCCGGCGCTTTATTACCCAGACTTTGTTGAATTGCATCCTCCACTTCCAGCAGAGTTATATCTATTGGGGTAGGCGCATGATATTCATATAGGTCCTCTATACCAATTGGGGCCGAGTAGATTTTAGAGAAATGGGCCACCCATAAGTCGCTGGTTATATTACAACTAATAGCAGTTAGGGGATGTCCTAATGTCCTAATGTTTTTAACTGTCGCCCAGAAACCATTTCCCTTTTTTAAGGATGCACTGCATGCTAAGCTTTCCCAGTGATTTTTTAGGATTTCATCTTTCCTTTGTGTAGTTACTGTCTTATAATGGAGCCTCAAGGTTTTAACGAGTACCCGATCTCTAGGGGTCATTGACAATGCCTTGCGAAGCTTTCTGTTTGCTAAGGAGCAGTCTTTATTAAACCATCTCGGTCCCGTTCTAACTTTCGTAATAGGCCTTGACAACAACCATTTTGTGCCAACACACAGTTGAGTGAATGCACCAATCACATCGGGATTATGATCCTTAAATGACAGGCAGGTGTCGACAAGTTGCGAGAAGGCAGTTAACATATTATCAAATAACTTGTTGATATCAATTCCTCGCCAAACTAATCTCAAATTATCCGTAGAGGGTAACAGATTCCTAGCACCACACTCCTTATTGTTTACAGATTTGGGGGCAATTTCCAATAATATTTTAATGGGGTTGTGGTCTCCATGATGGGTCGGTATAACCTCTGCACTTAACAAACTATCTTCTAAGATTGAGGAAATAAAAACATAATCAATAGTGGATGCGCAACCCCTGCCTCTGTATGTTGGTTCAATGCGGTTATCTTTATCGGGGATAGCAGCAATATCCATAGTATTAATTAGATTATAATTGCATAAGTAGTCTGATAATTCTATACCCCTCGTACACCGAGACAAACAAGTGGTCGGAAATATTGGTATGTTATTACTCATTGGAATCCTTGCATTAAAATCTCCCCCCACACAAATGCCGACAACATTAGTAAAAACCTTAAGGTTTTGTAGAGTTAAAATAAAATTAAACAGATTATTAAACATGATATTTGGCACAGAGTAAAAATCATTATTGTAAAAATTAATTAAACAGATGGAAATACCCCTCGTAAAAATCAAAGCCTGTATGCTATCATTTCTTGTATCTAAAACATCCACATTGCCACCCGTTAAAATATTCACCCAAATCGAAAGCCCACCAGATGGTCGCCCTACTTTGGGGACCGGGACAACATTATTAAAACACTGGAACCCTTCTAAGTAGAAATCCCGAGTGGCCCAGGTTTCTTGCATCATTATGATGTCCTGATTTTCAACTATTTCAATCCAGTCTGGTAAATTCATTTTAGATGCTAGACCGGCGACATTCCAACTAAGTATACTCAGCTTAGAGTTGATGCCAGACCTAGTTGGATTTAAATGTCCTACCAAAGGGCATTCATCAATTGAACTATTAGTTTCAATAGGTAACTGGGCGGGTACAAGTCAATCTTGAGTGTCTAAAGAGGACAGAGGCAAAAACCTATTATGCCTCGATAGGAAAGCACCAGC
The DNA here is from genome assembly GCA_963921515.1 of Calotriton arnoldi. Taxonomy (NCBI): domain Eukaryota; kingdom Metazoa; phylum Chordata; class Amphibia; order Caudata; family Salamandridae; genus Calotriton; species Calotriton arnoldi. The sequence continues at coordinate 184,052 of CAWUFW010016778.1, read as the reverse complement.
ATTCATTTGTGAGCTAAAAATTGGTTTATAGAAGTATCCCAATGGGAGCAAAAAGATATTGCTGGGCCCCATACCTGTATCTTCCTGAACCTTTAATAGGGATTTCACCAACGCAGGGTTACGAAAATTAACAACAATACAATCCCCCTCGATATTTTTAACAGAGGGCCCAACCCAGCTTATCCTTCGTACCATGATAATATTATTTGCATCAGCCACCTTATACCCCTTATGTTTGGCTAACCAATCAACGCACTTATTGCGGAGTTGGTACCATGTCTCAATTTGATTTTTCTTTAATGGAGGTACACCTGCAAGTACACAGACAAATGGACAGGATGCAGGTGGAAGGTTCAATATATCTTTACTGGCTTGAGTTTCTATATTGTTTACTTTAGATAAAGTCCCCCCATGTATATTAAGATCCCTTGTGTTGGAGCTCTCTGTAGTGGCACACATAGTGCCACTAAAATCTGGTTGTGTGTGTAAATTTGTAACTGGCAAAATATTTAATCCTACAGTGTCAGGTATATTCCCTGATGTAACAATATCCTTTGCTATGGGGCACCCTATTACCTTCTCACAAGTGGGACATGTCCCAGATGGTAGTAACAGTGAGGCTAGTGGGGCAGGGACATGTAACTGAGGGACAGTATCAGCCAATATCAGCCTTGACTCCACCCCCTCTAATAGAGCAGGTTTAACATTCTTACGTTGGGAGCATAATTTATTTGACAGAGTATCCAGCCTATCAAGCCGTTTCCACAAAGCACAGAAATTGGAATCAATCAGATCTTTAATTTGCCCAAAAATGCTATTAATAACAGTATCAATAAAAGTCTCTCCCAAGCCATTATATGGAGAAGAGGGCAATATAATACTCGTCTGAGTGCCAACAGAGTTCCTTAGTTCTTCATAGTGAGGGGAGATAACAGATTCAGGATTCAGAGACTGAGACTGTGAAGGTTTATGTAGCCAAGTGCTCATAGCAGAACGAGTGGAACCGGTGCGAGGTGGTTGTTTTCTCTTCAAAGGGGCAGACTTTACTGTTTTCCTCTTCCTCTTTGCACCCGCACACTCTATAGCACTGGTCAAGGGAGAATCCTGATCAGTAATAGTACTGATAGCCTTTGGGCTCTGTGTCAAAATTACTTCATGTCCAGACATAGAACCGATGGCAGAAGTTGGTGAGCTCATCAAATGAGCATTCCGAGCACTACTGGGCAGGAGAGAGCAAACTGTATCAGCCAATTCAGGCCCTAACATAGGACCATCATGCAAAGCATCAATGCCAAGGGATAGTCTCCTCTCTGTTAAATCAATCTCGTTAGAGACTATATTCACGGGCCTTTCCAGCATACTGTCAATACTTGTAATTACTGGGCGGAAGGGTATTGTATCAGTTCTCTTCCCCATATTTAAAATTTAAAATTTAAGCAGCCGGGATACAGGTGATCAAGGGGCAGTGCTCACCTGGTTCAATACCACCAATGAAAGAGAAATGGCCCAGCCCGGCCTCAGCCTGGGACCGGTTTCTGGCTATTCAGCCGTCATCAGCCAGGCTAGCTTGAATCCAGTGGCAAAGTGAGCAAGGGACCCACGTCTGGGCATACCCTGCTTGTTTCCGGTACAGGGAAGATATGGCTTGGCAGTTCGGGCTGGACTGTTCCCATGAGGCACAGGGTCAGACTGATTTGCATATGGCCATGTCTGAACTGGGGTGGTGGAGTGAGCTAAAGAATGATGATGGATTAAACTCAGATCAGTTGACTGGGGGTGAGTGTTTGATTTGCTCTAACGCTCCATCCATCATCCCCTTTGGTATCGCTTTGTTCGCCCTAAGTTGGCAGGGTATGCCCAGACGTGGGTCCCTTGCTCACTTTGCCACTGGATTCAAGATAGCCTGGCTGATGAGGGTTATGAACCCGAAACCGGTCCCAGGATGCTTGTTTCCGGTCCAGGGAAGATATGGCTTGGCAGTTCGGGCTGGACTGTTCCCATGAGGCACAGGGTCACACTGATTTGCTTATGGCCATGTCTGATCTGGGGTGGTGGAGTGAGCTAAAGAATGATGATGGATTAAACCCAGATCAGTTGACTGGGGGCGAGTGTTTGATTTGCTCTAACGCTCCGTCCGTCATCCCCTTTGGTATCGCTTTGTTCGCCCTAAGTTGGCAGGGTATGCCCAGACGTGGGTCCCTTGCTCACTTTGCCACTGGATTCAAGATAGCCTGGCTGATGAGGGTTATGAACCCGAAACCGGTCCCAGGATGCTTGTTTCCGGTCCAGGGAAGATATGGCTTGGCAGTTCGGGCTGGACTGTTCCCATAAGGCACAGGGTCAGACTGATTTGCATATGGCCATGTCTGAACTGGGGTGGTGGAGTGAGCTAAAGAATGATGATGGATTAAACCCAGATCAGTTGACTGGGGGTGAGTGTTTGATTAGCTCAAGCGCTCCGTCCATCATCCCCTTTGGTATCACTTATGTAAGTGGGCACCTTGCACCAGCCAAGACAACCCTTATGGTGATTTAAGAGGTCTCAGACAACCTTAGAAAGCTATCCAAGTGGTAGCTGTTGAGAGCAGCCTTCAGGCTTAGTCTTGAAGGAGTGTAAAGCAGCTTGTTTTACCAGAATGCAATCTTATAGTATAGATTAAATGAAAAGGAACCACACAAAGTATGTATAGAAATATGCAATTATTATAGAACACTCTCTAGTACGTTACAGTATCTCCTACACGGAGATAGACACAAAGCACACAATACTTTAGCAAAGAAATCACAGTAAATAGCACTAATACACAGTGGGCCCCAGGGGGGGAGCAAACCATATACTAAGAAAGTGGTATAAGAACCACGACTTGAGTCAGGACAATGTCGAGAGGACGTAGAATTGCTGGGGACCCACAGAACCACCCAGGGTAAGTAGATAGGGACCCCACAGAGAGCATGTGCAGTGTGAGAACACGACCGCATGCTCCGTACAAGTCTATGTGCAAGTCGCGGTGGGATTTTTGAAGATTAGGGACCCTTTCCAGTGGACCCTGAAGAAACCCAGTGGAAGACAGAAGGTTGGAGAGCCACCCCACCTGTGGATTCCATGGTACCTAAGTTACCTATCCCAGGGAGGCCGGGTGCATAGGTGTGAAGTGGCGTCGGAAACCGCTGTCAAACCCAATGGAGGACTTCAGGAAAGTGCCACTGTTGGAAAAGGAGAAAGTGTCCGGAGGAATCCAAACCTGGATTCTTGACGAGGAGTACCTGAAAGCAGAGGGGACAGAGTCTATGCCACTCAGGGGTGACCAGGAGACTTGGAAGACTAATGCCCTCCGATGTCGGGTGCTTCAGGAAGGATGACGGTGACCTTGACTCTGCAGCTGCGGGGACCAGGCAACGCTGAGGTCAACCAGGACCTGGATACGAGCTGTCCCACGAGGAGGTCGAGTGCTGAGGGGTCGGTGTCCGGCGGGAGCACCAACAAGCCTTGGCAAATGCAACCCACGCAGGAAATCAAGAAGTTGCACGGTTGGGACCAGCAAGGTCCAGGAGACTCACCACAGGCAGGGGAGTCAGGGCAGGCACCGAGCACTCAGGGGAGCCCAAGGAAATCAAAGGTGACCCTCAAATGGACCCACAGGCCGGAGGCACAGGAGTCGCGAGTGGACTTCGAGCAGCTCACCAACAGGAGCAGGCCACGGTGCCCACAAGGCGGTGTGGCTGAAGATCCTGGTGGAAGAAATTGCCAGAGGTTGGGGCTACTTTGAGCCCAATGCACTTGTCGCAAAGTTGCCAACAAGCATATGCACTTGCAAAAGTACGCGGTGCACAGGGGTTCGGTTAATGCAACCCCCACGAGGGATTCTGACCTCAGACTTGGTGAGAGGGCAGCTCGGGCCTCGGGAGACGTAGATAACCACCACCTGTGTTGTTGAACCCTTCGAAGTCCGCAAGAGCTCGGGATCAGCAGACCGGTCAGCAGTGTTGAGGTGCCTGCGAATGAAGGGAAGTGACTCCTTCACTTCAAGGGAGATTATCTTCAAGTGTCTTGGATGCTCCACAGGTCCTGCACGGATCCTGTATGGTGCACAGGCACAGATGATGCAGCAGACTGAAAGGGAGACAAAGTCAGGCCCAAACGAAGTCCAGAGTGCCCAGACAGTAGAAGTGCAGTGGTTTCAGTTCTGAAACTTGTCCACGACGAATCTAGGGACCTACACCCAGGTAAGCCCTTAAGTAGCCAAAGGAAAGGGTTGGGAAGATTCAGGGGACCCTCCCAGGGGAAGGTCTGGACAGGGGGGAGGTTACTCCCATGTCCTTTGTCCAGTTTCGGCCATAGCGGGAGCCAGCCGCTCCCAGGGCTGGTTTGAACTGGACTATGCACAGGGACACCAAATGTGCCCCTCGTGCAGACTTTCAGGTGCTGGCAAGCGCACCCACCCAGCCCTAAGACACGAAATCCTGTCTGGGAGGTGGTCACACCTCCCTGTGACAGGATGCCTATTGTTCTGCTTTCCTCTGCTCGAGCTTGGCTCAGCAGCAGGAAGGCAGAAATGTGCCTCTGGTCGGCAGCAACCATTTTGGGCTGTCTGGGACTAGAAGGCTGGTACAGAGAACACCGAGAGCCTAACGGAGGGCTATTCCAGTGCTTGGAATCATACCCCCACACCGTTTACGGTGTGGGGGTATGATTCCAACATGTTTGATACCAAACATGATAGGATTCGTTGCAGCCGTTTTCGAGATGGTCATCGTGCGGTCATGCGATGCCCCTCTATATAGTATATGGCTGCTTCACTGACAACCCGGGAGAATGGCCTCCGTAGGCTGCAGGGGTGTCCTGCTCATGCAAGGGCACCCTCTCACTTAGAACCAAGCACCCTGCCCTCAGGATTGTAAAGACCTGCTAGAGGGGTGACATAGGTTTTAAGTGCCGTGACCCTTAGATATAGTAAACCTATATCTTTCGTAAGTGGTGCATGCACCAACTTACACAGGCTGCAATGGCAGGCCTGTAGTTACATTTTGAATGGCCTCTCATAGGTGGGACAATACATGCTGCAGCCCATGGGAGACCTCTGGGGTGCCTATGCTCTGGGTACATAGGTACCATATACTAGGGACTGACAAGGGTACCCCAGTATCCAATGTGGGGTGTACCTAAGTACATAACACAACAGTTTAAGGAGAAAGCAGATAGACTGGGGTCCTGATTAGCAGGATCCCAGTCAGACTAGTCAAAAACAGCACCACATCAAGCAAAAAGTGGGGGTAACCATAAGAAGCAGATCCTACTATCCTAGAGTAGCCACACATGCACAGTAACAGCGTGGTTAACAGTGCAGGACTGCAGTACACTGCCAATGGGCATACTGTTTATAAAGAGCATGGTGCTTGCCAATGTGTTGTAGCCCCGTGCTGTCAGTCACAGTTTCATTGTGAGTACAGAGCCACTGGTTTCAGTAAACGAAACCGCAACCATAGTGAAGTGCTGAGCTCCTCTGAAATCTGAGCCTGCCTTGCACCTCGACCAGAGCAGACGAAAGAGCAACTGCGTGGAAGAACCTGATACTTTGACTATGAGCATTATGTTCACATATGCAGAGAAGTTCAGTCCCCATTAAGAGTTTGTAGAGGAGGCTGGGTTGACTAGTGCTTGTTCAGAATGATAGTGAAAGTAATGAGAATAAAACCACAAGGGCCATCATGCTTAACGAAGTTCAGAGAGACCGTTCTACCATGCCTTGGGATAATTTCAGGTGCTGCAAGTATGACACAGCTGAAGCACCTACTTAATGGTACCATAAGTGTCAACGGGGGTCCTCAAAAGCACATAGTAGTGGTGTGTAGATTGCGTAAATGATCTGTGTTGGAAATTATATTTGTGTGTTCATCCATGCTTCATGCAGACCCAACTTTTGAGATCTGGGCTGTCTCTGATTGCCTCATTAAGTATTGATGATGCATCCTTGTCCCAACTCTAATGCATCGGCTGGAAAACATCTTCATAATGATGAAAGGAAATGACCCACCCCTGAAAATCTATTGTTGCTGCATTCGTGGGTGAGGACATATACCGTGTATTCAAAATTCTGCTAAACACTGGTGACAATGGAAATTATTGTGTCCGGACTGTGGTCCTAATCATCCCTCATTAAAGCAGACTTTGTATGTTTCAATTTGAGGAGAGCGAGGCAAAAGGAAGAATAGGTCATTTACACATTCTATGTGCACCTAGAAGCACATGCCAGATAAGGATGCCAAAATAGGGAGTATGATCATCTATGGATGCCACTTGAAGAAATTTCACAGACATGTCTCTATATTGGACATAGCTAAAGACAGTGAGCTGGCATGATCACAGGTGGCCTTAATGTAAGATATGCTAGCCGCGCAGGACTGCCACCATGGTCTGCTGTCTGGCATGCACCTCTTGCTGTAGGACAGATCTCAATACTGATTGAAAAACGCTCAGACAAAACAAAAAAGGGGTTTCTGTGGTCCAGCTGTTCTCAACTTGTGGAGTTTGGTTCACCACTCCAGTGATCTGTAATCCTCATTGTTAGAAATTGAATTTCTGGTTAGCAGAGGTATGCACCCTGTCCAAGCAGGAACCACAATTCTAGTCAGGGTAAGTCAGTAACACAATAACCCTGTGCTCACCCTCTGGTTGCTTGGTACAGAGCAGTCCGGCTTAATTTAAGAGGCATTGTGTAAAGCATTTGTGCATACTAGACACTCTAACACAGAAAAAACATCACAAAAGGACACCACACCAGTTTAGAAAAATAACCAATATTTTTATGAGTAAAACAAGACCAAATTTACAAAAATCTTATTAATAACTTATGAATTTTCAAAGAGTAAAAAATTCTGTAGTGCTTAGAAGCAGATAGCATCAACCAGGGCTTTCTGGTCGCCATTGACCGGGGCTAATCCAAAAGTTCAGTCCGACTGCGATGGAGCATGGGGGAACCGGCCTTGGCCCGCTGAACAGTACCTTGGTTGCGTCGCTGTCGAGGACGATGTGTGGAGCAAAGGAGGTGATGCGTCATTGTTGATATTGCAGATGGGGTGATGTGTCAGTTCCAAGCTGCGCAAAGTAAAGGATGCATCGAGAGTCAAGATTCGATGAACATCGGGGCTATGCGTTGAACCACTGACTGTAGCCGATGAGTGCAGAACAAAGTGATGCGTTGGCACCGAGCCACGCAAAGTCAGAGATGCATCGGAAACAGGATGTGCTGTCGGCGATGCGGTGTTCACGGGTCGTGCAGCAGCGGCGCTGCGTCAGTTTTGAAGGAAATGTGCCAGTTCGATCGGTGCAACGTCGGCGTTGGATGGATTTTCCAGGTTGCAGCACTGAAAACTCACTTCGGAGGACCCAGGACTGTATTGACACCACTTGGCAGAGCAGAACTCACAGCAGACAGACTCCAGGTGTTGGTTGCAGATTGCAAGGTGAAGACTTTGATATCCCCGAGACTTCAGAAATGGGAGGCAAGCCAACAAGCCCTTGGAGATACTTTGGTTTTGGAATGTAGAGATGCAGGTCCTGTCCTAACTCCCAGGCAAAGAGGAGCAGGCCAACACAGCAAAGCAGTTCCGCAAAGTAGCAGTCCCTCCTGGCAGCACAGTAGTCCTTCCTGGTGGAATGTGCTCAGTTCCAGAAGAGTTCTGATTTGATGATGTCAGAGGTCTAGTTCTTATACCCAGTTGGGCCTTTGAAGTAGGGGAGACTTCAAGGAGATACTTTGAAGTGCACATAGTCCCTTTTTTTTCTCCCCTGGCTCCAGACTCACCACAGGGGGGTATGCAACCCTTTATGTGGGGACAGTACACAGACCTTTCAGGTGTTGAGTGCCAGCTCCTCCCTCCCATCCTGCTATGGATGACCCATCAGCATGCACATGGCTACTCAGTCACACCTACCCTTCCTTTGTGTGTGGCTGTCTAGAGAGAATGCGGGAAGCCAGCTGTCACCCACCCCACATGTGTAATCCAGAGACAGGCAGAAGGCACCAAATGGTTTAAGTAAGAAAATGCCAACTTTCTAGAAGTGGCATTTTCAGAACTGCAGTTTCAAAGACAACTTCATCATTTTTGGGTCTTTAAATTGTGAGTCCAGGGACAACAAGATTGGGGTTCTCCTTCTCTTCCCAATTGGAAATTACACTTAAAAAATGTAATAAGGCAATCCCAGTGTTAACCTATGGGAGAGATAGGCCTTGCAGTGGTAAGAAACAAATCTAAGTGTATTTCACTACCGGGACATGCAAAACTTAAAAGTACATGTCCTACTTTTTAAATACACTGTACCCTGTCCATGGTCTGTCCAGGGCCTACCTTAGGGGTGACCTATATGTAATAAAAAGGAAGGTTTGGGCTGGCAAGTAGGTTAACTTGTCTGGTCGAGATAGCAGTTTAAAACTGCACTCACAGGCTCTGCAGTGGCAGGCCTGAGACATGTTTAAAGGGCTACTCAAGTGTGTGGCACACTCAGTGCTGCAGGTCCACTAGTAGCATTTAATTTATAGGCCCTGGGCACATATAGTGTACTCTACTTCTGACTTCTAAGTAAATCAAATATGCCAGTTGTGGATAAACCAATGTTACCATGTTTTAAGGAAAGAGCACATGAACTTTAGCACTAGTAGGAAGTGGTAAAGTGCCCAGGTTCCTAGGCTCAGCAGAAACTAAGTCAGCAAAAGCAGGAGGTCAGAAGACAAAAAATCAGGGGAAAACGCGCCAAGGATGCCAGGTCAAATGCCTGTCCCTTCCAGCAGAAAGTGGGGAGAGCTACCCGACCCCTTCGGAGTAATCTTCACTAAGATGCAAGAACCTGGAGAGACCATCAGCATCGGCATGGTCCGTTCCAGTACGGTGTTTCACTGTAAAGTTCATTCCCTGTAGGGAGATGGACCAGATCAACAGTTTGGGATTCTCACCCCTCATTTGTATTAACCATTTGAGGGGCTGTAGTCTGTCTGAACCACTAAATAAGTGCCAAACTGGTATGGCCTTAGCTTCTTCAGCGCCCAGACCATAGCAAAGGCTTGCCTTTCTATTGCGCTCACCTCTGTTCCCTGGGAAGTAAAAACCTACTGATGAAGCTACAGGTTGATCCAGGCCCTCTTCGTTCAGCTGTGAGAGCATGGCCCCTATGCCATGCTCTGAGGCGTCTGTCTGCACCACAAATTCTTGGGATAATGTGCTGTGCACATGGCCTCTTTCAGGATGTCAAATGTTTTCTGGCATGCCCTGTCCAGATCTCCTGACGTGCCTGCTTCTTGGAAGTTAGTTCTGTCTAGGGGGCAACAATGATGCCATACCCCTTGACGAATCTCCTATAATAGCCATTGAGGCCTAAGAAGGCCCTCACTTCTGTCTTGTTCTTGTTTTTTTTATTTTTTTTATAACTTTTGTTCATTGCAGTTAGCACCTATTATCCCTGCTCAATGGAGATGTCAAGATACTGGCCAGTATTCTAGCTGCCTGCCTCAAGCGTGTCCTACCCTCTCTTATTCATCATTCGCAAGCAGGCTTTATCCCAGGCTCTCATCCCATTATCATCTTCGCACTTTAGCTCATGCGTTCAGGCTAGCAATGGATCTTCCGGAAAAGGCGTTGGCGCTATTGTTGGATGCTGAGAAGGCCTTTATCCAGAAAGAATGGGAGTACCTGTTTGCCGCACTCCAGAAATATGGCCTTGGTGACGACTTCATCTCCAGAGTGAGATGGCTTTAGGATTCTCCATTAGCACAGGCCAATTGTGGGATCTTTCCTTCTGATCCCTTCCTGGTCCGCAGGGGTAACCGTCAGATTGCCCACTCTCCCCCTTGCTATTTCTCCTTGCGATGGAGCCTTTAGCGGCGTCCGTACGCCAATCAGACCAGACATAGGTATCCCTACGCCAGGAGGTCCCTCTGCACTGTATTTATATGCAGATTATATTTTACTCACCCTATCAGCCTTACCTTCCTCCATTCCTGTGGTGCTAGAGATTATTGACGCTTTTGCTGCAATATCCAGCTACAAGGTGAACTGGGGAAAGAGCGAGGCCGTGCCCGAATCACCACATATACTGCCATTTCCGTTTACCATTCCTGCCTAAGGTACTTGGGCATCCTAGTTAACAGAGGCCAAGAGCTCATGGTGGCGGATAACCTGGACCCACTTATGGAGCGAATGCGATTGGACTTCGCAAAGTGGTCCCACCTGAATCTCTCTCTCTGGGGACGGACTCAAGCAGTTAAATTGATTACCCTCCCCCAAATCACGTATGTGTTCGGCATGCTTCCCCAACTAATGCCCCTCTCAACCCTCCATCAAATAGACAAGACCATTAAGGCCTTCATCTAGGGTTCAGCGAGCTCTCACCTGGCAATCCAGAAGCTTATTGCCCTTAGATCAGCAGGATGACTGGGCTTGCCCTCTGTGGAGCATTATTGTCTAGCCTTACACTTGGCACAAATGGCGGACATGCACCTACTGGTCCCAGACCCCATTATGGGTTGCCATCAAACGCTGACTCCCAGAGGCCTCGTTTGGAATACAGGTCCTTTATCCTCCTGGCACAGCCGTCGGATCCCCCAACCTTATGCTGAAAGCCATGTACGCCACCTGGATACAGGCTCGTAAGCTCTTTTCAGTTGATGCGCATCTCCATGACAAGGCTCGCCTCTGGAACAATACTGGTATTCGCATGGGGGGGGCCTTGCTTGACTGGGGACCTTGGCATAGAGTTGGGATTCAAACCCTCACGCACCTAATTTCTGGCAGCGAACTCAAGTTCTTTGAGATGCTACAGGACGAATTTTGCCTGCTGTATACTCAACAATGGCGCTATACAAAATTACGACATTACCTGCTGAGCAAACTGGGTCCTCAACCCTGGACCATCCCCTGTTCCCCGGTGTTCTCTTACCTCAACACTTGGGGTCAGTTTAAAGGTGTGATGTCCAGATTTTATCTGAATCGCCACCTCTACTCCCAGCTGCAATTGGCTAGCCTCAGGACGACCTAGTAGGCTTGCCTTCAGATGGACTATGATGAGAAGGACTGGGTAGAACTCTTGCAAGCCATGGAACAGGGAGTCTGGGAAACACGGATGAAGTCCAGTCTATTTAAGATTTTTCAGGGCTGACGCTGGACCTGACACAGCTTCAGGTTGCAGGCTTGCTACTTTACGTTGCCTGTTGGCGATGCAATCACGTACCCTGTGTTTTAGTTCATATATTACTGGATTGTCCTGCCAGTCATCCATTCTGGACAGCAGTGGGGACTACTCAAATCCATGGATTTTCCCTCGCCATTTCCGGGCCCATGACTTATTGGACCTTTCTGAGGTGACCCACCATGCCCGTTGTCTGCTCGTCACTGCCCTTCCAGCTGCTAAGATCTGTATTCTACGATATTGGCATTCTCCACAACTGCCGTCGCATGAGGAATGGCTTGCGAAAATGTACAAGAGCGCGTCCTATAAAAATGTCATTTACAACTTAATGGACAAAGCAGAAAATGTTCTTCTCACATGGTCTCTTGGTTCTGTCTCGTCATTGTCACTGCACCCCTCCCAACCAGCATTACTATTCTTAGGCGATCCATTTTCCTGTCCTCTCTACCCTGCTTTGTAGTTTAGTTTCGTCTTCCCTCCCTTCTTTTTCCTCCTGTCGTTTTTCTTTCTTTTCTTCTCTCCATCTATAGCTTTTTTTCTTCACTTCTTTTCATATTTTTTCTTCCTTTCTTATATTATAGTAACGTTTGGTATTGGTACATGTATCGCAAACAGCATTTGTATGTTACTATGGATTTATGCTGGGCATGTCATTGGATTTGCGGATATTTCTTTTTTGGTACTTCATTTATGCCAATAAAATAATTGATAAATATTTATCTTTGGCTGAAGGGGCTGCACCTTGCTGCCCCCTCCTTTGTGTCCCAAGTAGACCACTGAACCGTACCCTATCTGCACTTACTGGCCTTGATAGTCAGGCCTGCACTCTGCAGAGCATGAAGCACTTCCTCGAGGTGGTGCTAGTGGTCCTTCCAACCACAACTGAAGACCGCAGTGTCATCTAGGTAGGCGGCACTGACGTTCTCCAACCCAGCCAGGACATGATTGACCTACCTTTGGAAGGTGCCCTTCTGGTGTAGAGAACGCTAACCTCTCTTTGGCCCCCTTGGTTGAGGCAATCTTCCAGTACCCAGACATTAAGTCAAAAGTACTGAGGAATTTGCCAGTTCCAAGCACTTCTATAAGCTCATCAGCTCTGGGAATGGGGTGTGCGGCAGTCTTGGTGACTGCATTGAGCCCACCCCAGTTCCCACAGAACCAGAGTTCAGATGTGACACCTGGTAGGGCAGCCTTGGGGACCAACACCACCGGGCTGGACCAAGGGCTGTTTGAGGGCTCAATAACCCCTGACGCCAGCATCTTAGAGACCTCATCTTTGATGCTAGCTCTCACTTTGTCAGATAACCCGTACATTTTGTTCTTCACAGGCATGCTTTCCCCAGTGTCAATATCATGGGTGCACCATTAGTTACTCCTTGGGTAAGTGAGAACAGAGATGCAAACTGTCCCAATAACTGGTGGCAGTCTCTCTGTGGATCTAGGGTCAAGGTAGGGAGAGGCTCACACCCTCCAATGACCTTGGAAGAAAGGAGGTCAGGGAGAGGTTCACTCTCCTCTTCTGTCCCATCATCAGTGACCAAGAGCATGGTAAGTGGGGCTTGAGGCGTTTGATATGAAGGACCCATAAAAGGTTCCAGGGAGTCTTGATGTCCACCAAGTAGGTAACATCACTCTTGCGTTCCTTCACCTCATAAGGCCCAGACCAACGGTCTTGCAAGGCCTGGGGCTCCATGGGCTCCGTTGCCCACACTTTTTGAACAGGCTGAAAACATCCAGAGTGGTATTCTGGTCTTACCAGCATTTCATGTCCTCCTGGCTAGTTTCCAGATTCTTCTGTGCAAGTTTCCGGAAGCTGTCTGTCTGTTTGCAGAATGCGAGCATGTAGCGAACTGCATCCTGGGGTGGCTTCTTTGGAGCTTCCTCCCAACCTTCCTTAACCAGTCTGAGAGGTCCTCTCACAGGGTACCCGTACAGAAGTTCAAAAGAGCTGAAGCCAATCCCCTTCTGTGGTACCTCATTGTAGACGAGCAAAAGAGATGGCAGGAGGATGTTTCACTTATGCCTCATGGGTACTGGTAGACCCATAATCATGCCCTTGAGGGTATGGTTGAATCTTTCAACCAACCCATTGGTTTGGGGGGTGGTAGGGAGTGGAGAACTTGTAGGTGACCCCACATTCCTTCCACAAGATCCCCATCAGTGCTGTGGCCACGGCGGGCTCAGTGACTGTCCTAAGAGGGATAGCTTCCAGGTACTGGGTGGCAAGGTCCACCAAGGCCAGAACAAATCTGTTGCCCATGGCTGTCTTGGGATCCAGAGGCCCCACAGTGTCGGTTCCAACCCGCTTAAAGGGGTTGCTAACAGGGAAAGGTTGTGGGGGCCGTGCAGTTCCCCCTTGACTTGTCTCTTGCCTGGCAGGTAGGACAGGACCTACAGAACACATCTGAGACCTTCCTCATTTGAGGTCAATAGAAGTGGGTGACAAGCTTGTACAGGTCTTGTCGTGCCCCAAATGACCTGCTAGTGGCACATCTTGAGCCAGGACCAGTAGGAAGGCCCTGAAGCACTGGGGTACCACCAACACACGTTGCACCTGGCTCAGGAGCCCTAGGCTCACTAAACAAGACATTCTCCCAGTGGATCAGATGTATGTCAGAGGCGTTGCCAGCTGCCTGGGTCTCAGCCTGCTGCCGCAAACCCTTAAGAGTAGGGCACTCCTTCGCCTTGTAGAACTCCTCCCTGGTGGGACCTCCTTCCTGCTGCCAGTTGGACAGCTCAGGCAGGTTCCCCAGTTCAGCCACATCCTCCCTGTAGGTACTGGGGCGTCCCCCCTCAGAGTCAGCCTCCTCCCGGACTGTAGGAGTTACAGGAACGGGTTTCTCTGCACCCCTTGCCCTTCCTCCTCTTGGCAGGCACCTGAGCCACTCTTCCAGGCTCCAGGTCCTCTTGACCACCCTCATGGGCTGCCATGGACCGTGTGGTCAGGCACACCCACTCTGGCAACCTGAACATCTCCAAGTGTGACCTGAGCGCCACCTCCTTCTAGGCGGTATGTTCCAGGTCATTACAAAGCAGACAATGCACAGGCATGGATGGACTCATAGCTACCCTCAAGGAACCTGAGACCCCTCACCCCCACTCAAAGGGAACCAGAGCCACTGGATAGTTGTTATCACGGTTGTCAGCAGCAACAACTTGGTGGAACACATTAGGGACTACTTGCTCTGAAGATGCTAGATGACACTGGATGGTAGTCATGCTGGCTCCTGTGTGTCTCAGAGCCTCCACCTGTTGCCCATTAATGGTGACACACTGTAACTGTATTACCTAGTATTACTAGGCATGTGTGTTCTCTGCACCATCTCTCTGTCACCCAGGGACACTAGGGTAACCTCAACTCTGTCCCCACCACTAGCTGGGACTGACCCCTCCCAAAGCACTACATTAGCCAGCCCCAGTAACTGCCCACCGGTGGGGTGGCTGTGCCCACTTGGGACACTTGGCATCCCCCTTGTAGGTTCCTTCCTGATGACACTTGCAACACTACTTCTTTTTCTTGTCAGCAGGGGGATGGGAATTCTGACCTGTGGAACTAGTTTGGGGCCCTTTAGAGTACTCCATGCTTTTGTTTTTGTCCCCCTCCCCCATCTTCATGTGAGGACCCTGCCCACCCTTGTGGTGATTCCCACCCAGATACTTTCTTATGGACCCTGGTGCTGACCAAATGGCCCACCTCCTTAGCAAGCACTCTGGGGTCAGAGAGTTTACTATCAATCAGGTGCTGGCGCAGATCTGGAAAACTGAGACTAAACATGTGCTCTTTCGCAATCAAGTTATACAGCTCCTGATAATCTTTAACATCACTGCCCTTCACCCAACCATCCAGTGCTCTGCAGAAATAATCAACACAATTAACAAGGTCTGTGGGGATAGTTTCACACTGTCCATAAACTTCTGCCTGTACTTCTCTTGGGTCAAACCATACTTTCTGATAGGGCTTCCTTCATGGCGGGATATCTCATCCTGTCACTCCCTCCTAGGGCCAGTAGGGGATCCTTCCCTCAGTAGATATATGCTTCCAGAGACTACCCCCCAAACCCTTTCATGGATCTTGTGCATCTGCAAAGCAGTCTCACAAGCCTCAAGCCCTCTGTTTATTTCGTCATCCACTCCATAGTCAGGCACCAGACCCTTGGATATGTGTACTCTTTTGTCAGAGGATGCAGATGAAATGCTGCCACCATCTTGGCTGGGCTCAGCCCTCCTGGCCTTCATGTCCAGCTCCTTTAGGCTCAGCTCCTGAACCAATATTACTTTCCTTTTCTCTATGGCCAATCTTTTTTTTTCCAAAGCTTGCTTCTTTTCCAACTTGAGCTTAGCTAACTCGAATTTCAATGTCCTTTCCTCTCTCCTGTCCTTCAGCTCCTCTGGAGATAGGCTTTTAGATGTACTGCTCTCTGCCCTGAGTGGAACCCCAGCTCCTTGCAGGCTGTTGGTCCCCTGCCCCAGAGGCAGTCCCAGATTCTCCAGTGAATCCTGGGTAAGCTCTTCATTATCCTCAATCTCCTCCACATCCTCTTCTGGGGTCACAGGCCCTGCATTGCAAGCTTCTGCCCAGGCCCTAAGCGCATTTTGCACCTCAAACTTCCTTGTGAAGCCCTTAATAAACAGCTCAACCCCCTCACAGAAATCCTTGAACTGGACCACAGTGTAGGGTCCCAGCTTGGCTAGCTCAAAATCCATTTTTGCAGGTGCAGCTACTGTTTTCCAG
This sequence comes from Calotriton arnoldi, assembly GCA_963921515.1. Taxonomy (NCBI): domain Eukaryota; kingdom Metazoa; phylum Chordata; class Amphibia; order Caudata; family Salamandridae; genus Calotriton; species Calotriton arnoldi. The sequence continues at coordinate 168,144 of CAWUFW010016778.1, read as the reverse complement.
GAAGAGACATGAGTTTGGAAAAAATAAAATTTGCCAATCAGGGGAAATTTAAAAAGGCTTGAATTGATCTGAGAAATGGATAGTAGTGTACACCAATCACTGTATGCAGTGCACAAATACAAGTCTATCTTTACCGCGGATCACCAATGTCGGACATTGGGTTTCTGGTTGCACCCTGCCCAAGCAGAAACCACAATCCTAATCGGGGTAAGCCAGTAACACACTTTAAATTAACCTGTGCTCATCCTCTGGTAGCTTGGCACAGAACAGTCTGGCTTAACTTAAGAGACACTGTGTAAAGTATTTGTGCACACTACACACAGTAACACAGTAAAAACACCACAAAAGAACTCCATACTGGGTTGTAGGCGATGCTTGCAGCAGAAACGATGTGGTGGCGCCGAGCCCCACAAAGTCGGCGATGTGGACGATGCATGTCGCTGTTGGCGGTGCGTTGTCCGTGGATCGTGCAACAGTGGCGATGTGACGGTTTAAAAGGGAATGTGCTGGTTCCGATCAACACAACATTGTTGATGCGTGGATTTTCTGGGTTGCAGCACTGAAAACCCACTTCCAAGGGCCCAGGGCTGGTTTTGGAACTACTTGGCAGAGCAGACAGAGTCCAAGTGCTGGTCACAGGTTGCAGAGTGAAGTCTTTGATATCCCTGATTGTTCAGAAACAGGAGACAAGCCAACAAGCCCTTGGAGATACTTTGGTTCTGGGATGTAGAGTTGCAAGTCCAGTCCTTCTCACTCCCAGGCAAGAAGCAGCAGGATGTAGGCCAACACAGCAAAGCAGTTCAGCAAAGTGGCAGTCCCTCCTGGCAGCACAGCAGTCCTTCTTCCTGGTAGAATGTCCCCAGTTCCAGAAGAGTTCTAATTTGATGGTGTCAGAGGGCCAGTACTTGTACTTAGTTGGGACTTTAAAGTGGGGGAGACTTCAAAGTGATGCTTTGAAGTGCACAGAGTCCCTTTCTTTCCTGTGCTGGCTCCAGACTCACTACAGGGGGGTATGCAACCCTTTGTGTGTGGACAGGACACAGCCCTTTCTAGTGTAAGTGTCTGCTTTTCCCTCCCATCCTGCTCAGAATGACCCATCAGCTTCTTTCAGAACATACATTTCAAGCTACAGGTTTATGTATTTATATTACATTGCTATTGAAATGCATAGTTATTCATACTGGGGTTCAAAAGATCAATCTTCACATATATTGACCTTGAACACTGCAATACCCTTCTCAGTAGTATGCCATTTGTCAATGCACGTTGAAGCCCACTTTCTAGATATATAACAAGAGTCCGTCTCTCACAGGACTAGACTAAACAGAAATGTAACAATAACTAGAGAGAAAGTTGGGTTAGGCGTCGACGTTTCAGTCTCAGTTGTTGTACATCTCTGAGACCAACTTCAGGACTGTATAATTGCATGAAGATTAGAGACCCCCCCCTACAAACATTAAAATAGAACATGACTAATATGAACATAATTTAAATACATACACCCGTAGTGGAGTGAATTGAATCTGCTCCAAGAATTTTGAGAATAGAACACCATCACCAATTAAAATGTTCCATAATTTCAGAAAGATTGGTATATCAAGGTTACTGTGAAGAACGTAGAATTTATTTATGTGAGGAAGTTTTGACCTAAAAGAGAAGGTGGATAATAAAGACCTTTACCTAATCATGTGTGTCGATTTCCTTTTTAAACATGAATGTTTGGGTGATTCGCTTACTGGTAGGTCAGTCAACTAGTGACTGATTTTGTTAAATGCACTGTCGAGGAATCGGGCACTGTAGAAATATGAAAATTAGCAACAAATTATAAGTTGAGTTATGTTTAAATGAGCGAAAGCTGAAATACTTACACCGTGAAAGTATTGTGTGGTCCCACTACAGTCTGTGTGGTAGAATTATTAGCTGGAAACTCTGCATAAATATATATCCTGAGATAAGCAGGGAAATTATTTTAGTATATAGTCACAATATAGGTCTTACAACATTAATGAGGTTTACAGAGGCAAATAAAATGGAGCCTCAGATAAACTTTAAATAGTAATGTGCGTGGGCACACACCAATTTTTTCTTATATATAATAGTATACTATCTGCCAGCTCTCAGACGTATTAGAGCGTGTTAAGAATACACAGAATTATACCGTGTTTGATTCAGATGCAGCAAAATAACTATATTGCCATTGGGTGACTCTACGTAAGATGTAAATCAAAGAGTAGATAATGTTTCGCACACCGTGAGGCAAATCACAGAAACATATTTACATGTATAGGAGCACTGGTTTAATTAAAGAATAAAGTAAATGTGCCAACAAGGGATTCTTTTACAAAGGGATTTTTGTCAATTTGAATAGTTATATTTAAGGAGCCCTAATTAGTGACTCCAAAGGAACTAATTAACAAAGTCAATAATATTCATTCAAAACACATTTATCAATCAAAAAACAAAAACAAACGGGGGTGTATACTTTCTTTAAATGCAAATTTATATAGAAAAAATCCATTAATAAATAAGGGTACAGAATGCAAGTCACATGAATACAAACGTGATTGAGATAGATTGTCTATACAACAGCTGATTTCTCATCAACACCCTTATAATTGCCCATTTCAAACATTTTCAAATAAGGAGAACGTCATTGATCAAACAATGAACATTTCCATGGAGTTTCTTTGTATATGAAAATGGGTGAAATTGTCGACGTTTCGGTCTTGTTGTGTGTTATCATCTATAAGACCATCTTCAGGACGAAAATGTTCATATGTAGACTGAAGACCCCTATGTGAAATGAATAATCCAATAAATTGTGTGTTTCAGTAAGTACTGACAATGATGAAAAGATATACACCTGTGATGAAAAACCAAAACACTGTCACCAGAAAGAATCCAAACAGACCAGAAGTATTAAAATATAAGAACAGAGATGATGGGCTTGAGGACAGATTTGGGCCCTAGAGATTAAACTGAAGAAAATATTCACCAACTTTTAGTGCAGGAGTGAAAGAAATGTGAAACGGGGCAAGCATTTGCACTGTTTGAAAGTCCAAAGTGGCTAAATCTAAAAAGCAATCTGGTAATGACAGAGATTGAGCAACCTCCTTGGGTCTGTGGAGGCAAACCAAATAAACTGCAGTGAATAGCTGTATCTCAAAGATTCAATGATCTTTAGTTATGGAGTATATTTCAGACTGATCAACACTAGAATTGATGGACTTCTCAACCGACAACATCAAGTGTCTGGTAGTTGTGGATTGAAGACCATGGCATATCATCATCCAAACCATCCCCATCATTATGTAACCTGTTTACACATTTCTGTTCCTTCACAAAAGTAATTGTGTTGTGTAATGTTTGTGACAAATGCTGGAATGATAGGTTTGTCAAGGACTGCCCAACAAAAGTCATCTGCATGATGTCCATTCTCAATGAAAAGCGTAGTCAGTTTGATAGCTTGTTTGTTGCATCTGATCGTGCTCTTGTGCTCCATGATCCGAGTCTTAACTTTACCTGCCATCATTCCGATGTACTTGAGGCCACAGAACAGGAAATAAGGTAAATCAATCTCTCACTATTACAGTTTGTATACTGTCTCTATTCAGAGGGTTTAGTGGTACCAATGTCAATCTGTGTGGAGTGGGATGTCTGGACATAGACCCCACAGGATCCACAGGGGAAATACCCTTTAACAGGTGGTAGGCCCCAAAGTGTGTTCTGTCTGTTAACGTTAGTCGGTCTAGGCTAATATGCACCAGCTTATCTTTCAAATTAGCCCTATGTTTGTAGGCAAACAGTGAGCGTGGAATAGATCTAGTTCTTTTGTTCGAAATGTGTCAGTTCTTGTTGACAGATTTTTTTAATCAAACCAGAGAAGCTGCAAAAAATGTTTATGCATTTCAAAAGCCCTGAGACTCTCTTGGTGGAAGGACATCTAAGAGTGTGTCATGATTGTTGTTTCTCGCTCTGTTTGCTGATTTACGTAGAAGAGATGGTGGATATTGTCTATCCAACAAATGGGAGGACAACATTTCTGCATGTGCTTTGTACTTCTGAACGTCAGAACAGTTGCTCCTGAGGCGCAAAAATTGTCCAATAGGGAGGTTGTCTCTCAGAGATCTTGGATGGTAACTCGTATAAGACATTAGGGCGTTCCTTGCCATCGGTTTCTTGTACAGTTCTGTCTTTAAGGATCCAAAGCATGGGGAAAAAAAGTACATTAAAAAAAGGGAGGAGCTCTCTACTAAATTCACAAGTGAACTTAAGAAAAGGATTTAGCCAGTGGTGAAAGGCTGTTATCGAAGTGGCATCACCGTGCCAGATGACAAGAATGTCATTAATATATCGCTTCCACAAAGGTATGTGAGAGCAATAAGGATTGTCATGTAATTAAAACAGAGTGATGAGAGGCAATACAAAAAGTACAGAATTGAGTCGACAGACAAAAATAATTCTTTCTCAGATTCTCTTGGTTGTGCTTTGCAATTCTTTTATTTCTTGTATTCTTTGTACAAATGCGTACAGCCAACGCGTTTCACCCCAAACAGGGCTTCGTCAGGGCTGTAAATGCATACAATTTGAACCATTTTAGAAATCATAATAACTTCCAGTCATGAAAGCTATATATTACTCAGAAAGATTTTTGTTTTTAATACATTTTTTTTTTCTTTGTTAAAATGATTTTCTTTAAAAAAATTGTGCTATTAGCGTGACTCAAATTTCAGAGAAGCAAAGAAGAAGAACCAGCTGTGAAAAGTCCTGGCAGAAAAAGAAAAGTCCCCCATGCCAAAAGCCGTGTTGAGACAAGAAGGAAATTCCCAAATAAAAAAGAGGAGAAAAAAAAGGGGTAAAGAAAAACCCGCTGCGACGTTGTGAAACAAAACCACAAATTTTGAAAACCATTTCAAAATCAAACGAGTTACTTTGTGCGAGTGCTGCCCAGCAACAGGTGTTACACAAATTGTGAATCCAAGAAAACACACAAATTGCCAAATAACAATCGCTTACTAAAAGCTAACGGTAGGCGCAATTCAGATTTTCACACTGCACAAAGCCAGTGGCGAGTTGTGTTCAATAATTTCCCTTTTCTCAACCAAGTACACGCCACTTCCAATTTATTGGCGTCCTAAGCACAAAGAGATAACATTAAAACCGCCCAGCAACATATGTTCCCCAAATTGTGTGTCCAAGAAAACACACGAATTGCCAAGTAACAACTGCTTACCAAAAGAGAATGGTAGGCACAATTCCGATTTTCACAGATCAAGAAGCCAGTGGCAAGCTGTTTCAATAGTGTCCCTTTTCCAACAAATGCGTGTCACTTGCAGTTATTCCAATAATGTCCCTTATCAAACAAGTACGTGCCACTTCCAGTTTAATGGCATCCTAAAAATAAAGAAATAACGTTGAAACCTAGCATAATTAAGCAATCATTCTGATTAGCTAGTGTCTGAACCTAGCGAAAAAAATAAAGGGCATATCCCTACCTTAAAGTCAATAACATGGGTCAACCGCAGCTGAGTAGATGCCATTGCATCAGGCCAGTTCAAATGGGCAAGTCCATCCCTAGGACATACAACATAAAGAGGGAGAAACCCTGATTTTACTCATGACATTCCAAGGATAACCTGGTCCGAAATAGTACAAAAATAGACAGGTCAATAATCACAAAACGGCCATATGTTTAACTTATCTACTAATTGCATGTACTGTTATTTAAATACCAAAGCGACCACATATCTGGGCTTTATACCTGTGACATAAGCCGCTTATTTAATAGGTCTGTGTGTGCCGCTTATGAGGTGAAAGTTCCAAATCACATGCCAGAAATCAGATGTAGACACTGGCAATAGCCACTGTCCTTACTGCCTTGTCCAATGAACGTGAATGCTAATGGACACCCAAGCATGTCTACCCACATCTAAAATAAACATAGAGCACTCGCCGCACTATACAACCCATTATCATTACTTATCGTGAGGTCTAACGGTTTATTTATCGTGAGGTCTGACAGTTTCAAAAAGCCCAGCTAGTATTACATGCCCCTTAAGCATTTAGTCAACCAATCGTGACCACTACCATCCCCTCAGTTTCACTCACTTCTGTACGAATAAGCGCGGTAAAAACAACGCAAAATGAAATCATTACATTCTGCCCATGCTACTTACAAGTCCTAAACGTATCCCGTGTACGAAAAGAGTCTGCTGCACTGTTACAGGGTTTCCCTCATTTAAGTACAAGCACCGACGGGAGGCAACAACTAGCAAGCTAACCTTCAAAACCGGAAGTGAGTTTACTCTTGACTAACTTCCGGTTAAGGAGTGCTGGCGTCCGACGTTCGCCCGGTCCCACCTTAGTGACCACTAGACCGCTAACCATAAGAGCCATATGCAATGTAGCCCGTAGAGTTCCTTCCGTATTCGTCTCGGAAGTCTCTACGTGGCGGCACACGTCCAAAACCGCCAGTGCAGTAGCAATGCTGGCAATGGTTATTCGTGGTGATTATATCATGCGCCTAAATAAGCATAGTACATCGGGCAAGCCCTCAATGAAAACATAGAAGTGCAGTAGCAGTGCTGGCAATGATCCAGTTTAGTAAGATCCACCATACATGCATAATACATCGGGCAACCCCTCAATAAAAACATAGCAAAGCTAGGTCCACCAGATCAATCAGAATAATCAACAAGTAATATTGATTGTACTTGACAATTCCTTCCAAATTATATTAAAAAGCCGCTCAGTCCCATACATGATTACAGACCATAGACATTAATGTCCCATAGCGGACAGCAATCACCCATCTTTGTGACCATGCAGAAAGGCATATTACCGAAGGGAAAATACCATAGACCCATAGGTACCCAGAAAAAGGAAAGACGGAGGAGAAAACAAACAGTTAAAAATTCTGAAAGGAAAGCAGAATAACAAGTTCTCGCGTTAAGATGTATATCTTGCTCATATACATATCTACCCTTTTGTCATTAAGTAACACAGTCCTCAGACGTAAAAAAAGCCTTTCCAGGTGGGAGCATCGGGTAGTAACAAGTAATATACCCAGATCCAGATATATACGGTTAATTAAATCGATGTACAAACACATGAACAAATGTAGATAGTAGCAACGTTCATGATACGGGTTGCGATCTCACAGTGCCCAAATTAAACACTCCGGAACTCGAAGCGATATATTCCAATTAATAAGGCTACTGGTATATACAGTAATAGAACAGTCAGTTGATAACAACAATCTAGCTGACCCTTCATCCTTGGTTAATTCATGAAGGCAAACAAGAAATTCATAGAAAGAAATGCATTTCATTATCCATGTTAAAACCCTCTATTGCAGATCTTAGGTCACATATCCACCTTGCTTCAAGTTGTCTGAGGGACAGCTCCCTATCCCCCCCTCTTGTTTGGTAGTGCAACATCTATACCGTGAAAGCAAAACTTGGATCTGTCCGCACCTGCAATGCAATGATGTGACACAAGCGCATACGCTGTGTCTCCTTTCAGGCATGCCCTCCGATGTTCCTGTATGCGTATCTTGAGTTGGCGTGTTGTACTGCCCACATATATTTTCTTGCACACACAGATCAGTACATAAACCATATGACTAGTTAAGCAGTTGATAAAATGTTGTATGGTATGCTGCTTTCCCGTGTTGTAACTGAAACACTGTGTTTTATTACAGCCCAGATTGCAGATGTTACAGCCACTGCAGGTATAAAAGCCCAGCGGTTTCTTAAGCCAATTTTCTCTAGGTGGTTTTCGGAGCGTGTAGCTAGGACAGAGTGTGTCTTTGATAGTTTTGCTTCTTTTGTAAGTAATAGAAGGCTTGGTTGAAATCAAATTACCCAAACCTGGTACTCCTTTGAGCAATGCCCAATGCTTATTCAGCACTTTAAAAATGTCATGGTTAAGTGCAGAATAGGTGGTAATGAAGGACAATCTTTGATGACTCTCCTTCTTTGCTTTTTTCTTTTTCGTGACTAGAGTATCCATCCTACTGCTTGTCTTGGCTCGTTCTTTGGCCGCTTGCAAAACCCACGGGTCATATCCTCTCCTGGCTAGTCTGTCAGTTGTTAATTTCGCTTGGACTTCAAAGGTGGCACCATCACTACAATTGCAACTCACCATAGGGGATGGCTTTCTTGGTAGAGGGTGGATGTGCACTGTCATAGTGCAGGATGCTATTCACCGCTGTTTCTTTTCTATAAAAGGTGCTCTGTATTCTGTTGTTATTGATATAGAACTCCAGCTCTAGAAATTGTATCCTAGTTTGGGACATGTTCAGAGTGAAGGTGACATTCAGGGCGTTACTGTTCAAAAAACAAAAGTACTCTCTTAACTGGACCTCAGTGCCAGTCCAGACGATAATAATGTCGTCTATGTAACGACCCCAAAATTGTACATGTTTCGTCCATTCGGCAGCCGCCATGGACCAAGCATATGTGTGCTCCACCCACCCCATGAAGAGGTTGGCATATGATGGGGCAAATTTTGAGCCCATCGCAGTCCCTTGCTGTTGCTTAAACCAGGTTTCATCAAAGAGAAAAAAGTTGTTGTCCAAAATGAGGTCAATCATTTCAAGCAACATCCCAGGGGTTGGAGAAATGTATCCACAAACTTGGATAGTGGTTCTGTCATCGAACCAATCCCAGAAATAATGGGACGCCCTGGTGGAAAGCGCTCCCGCTTGTGGATTTTAGGCAGCAGATATATACAAGGGAATCTAGGATTACTAACCCTGAGAAAATCATATTCAGAATCTGAAAGTAAGCCTAGTTCCTTCCAATGGCGTAGTTTTTCATTTATGGTGACGGAAGCTAGTGTGCATGGATTACCATGTAGTCTGATGTAATGTGTGGTGTTGTCCAACTGTCTGTGTACCTCACCTTCATAGTCACATCTATTCATCACTACCACGTTGCCACCTTTGTCCGCTTCCCTTATCACCAATGAGGCATTAGCCTGAAGATCAAACAACGCTTTCCTCTTCTCAGATGATAAATTATCCTTAGCATATCTCCTATGTGTTTTATGGAGTTTGTCTTCCAAATGATGTAGGTCATTAGTTACTAAATAGTGGAAGACCTCTATGCTATTTAGGTGAGAGCCCTGTGGTGTGAATCTACTTTGTGTATGTAGGCCACTATCACACGTGTAGTCCTGCATTATATTCAGGCTTTTCAATACATGTTCCATTGATGACTCATTATCGGTGTCAAGAGATAGCAACGTGGACACATTCCTGATATGTGACACAGTGAAATCAGTGTGGGTATCAGCATTTCTTCCCCCTTACGTTTGTAGTCATGAACAGCAAAGTGACATTTCAGTTTAGCATTTCTCACAAACTTGAATAGATCAATATGCACATCCGAAAATACTCCCCGGGAGACCCGACAGAATCCAAGTCCTTTATTTAGCACAGTTCTCTCATGTGTTGATAAGACATAATCAGACAAGTTCACCACAAGATCATCCATTACAGCAGAATCAGATGTCAAACCCATTGTAGCTGTGTTCAACCCCGTCATTGTTTGTTCAGCTGTTTCTTCTGGTTAGAACCCTGTCCCCGTTTTCGATTTTTCCTGTGCCCCCCTCTCCTGGTTTTATGTTTTCTCTTTGTTTCCTGTTTCCAATTCGGAACCTTAGTACCTCCTCTAAAAAAGTTGAGGAACACGCCCCCTGCACCTCCAAAACATTGTCCCTTTCTCCACTCTGATCATCCACTGATGATGCATCTGAGCTAGCACTTATGCTGGACATGCTGCCTGCGTTAGAAGTAGATGGCGTGATGCCCTTAGGGACCTGAATGCCATCAAAGCGCTTAGCAAAAGTGAAAATGCGACCATTATCATAGTCCCTATCATCTCTGATGATTTTATTTATTTTTCTATCCTTCACTAGCGCTTGGTAGGCTGATATCTGCTCTTTCAGGATAGCATCATTTTTTGTAGTAGCCTCTTTAAGATCCATTTGAGTAATTTCCTCCTCCAGAGCCTTGATTTCAATCCTAAGCTTAGAGCATTTCCTTTCTGCCTGCTGGATCAATATCCGCATCATGGTAAAAGAAGAATTATGTATATTGTCCTCCCAATCGGACAACAAGTCAGAATCAAGATCATCGAAATTAGGGAAGGTTAAAATCCTCAAGCCTCTTGGGACTTTCTTGTTATCCAAATAACGTTTCAAGGTGACCCCGTCCCACCACTTGGATAGTTTTTTTTTCTTAAGACTTTAAACCCTCCTTTTTGTTACTCATGCCGGAAACTGCTTGTCTTAGCTCACTGTTAGGTTTAAACAGATCCATGGCTAGTTCCTCCCTATTGTCATCGAAACTCATTTTTTCAATTTCTTCAAACACAGAAAAAAGGATTGTCAAGTACTAAGCTTTTCTCTACCTCAAACAAGTGCATGTACAGATTTGCCAGTTTCGGACGTTTGAAGATAAAGGCAGTCCTCGAACTGAAAGAAGTTTTCCTTCATAGCCAAATGAGCACAGTTCATAATGAAGGAAACAGGTGTAAGGGCATCAAGACTCCTGTTCCTCAGTAAGCCAATGTATGGTCCTGTGGTATGCAGGTGTACAGCGATTCTACGTCAAAAGAGACCAAGAAGTCTGTATCAAAATTAAACTGCAGATCAGCCAGAAGGCGTAACACATCCTTCGTATACTGAAGAATAGTTGGCAGCTCATGTACCAGTGGTCTTAGGAAGAAATCCACAGGATTAGGAGTTGAACATGCCCCATTGGCGGAAAACTACATACAATCCAAACACTCAGAAAAAGACATGGCACGGTGGGTGATTGATATTGCTAAACCCCCACGAAATGGTGCAACTATGTACATACCTTACTGTGTTAAGATTATCTCTAATGAAGGTAACATGTAAATCTTTATATTGTTATATGACTGTATAATCATGTATACACCTTGATATGAAAATAGGGTTTCTCAATATGTCAATATACAGATTGCTTCTGAGCTCCTGATTATATACCAGTAATATAATGTATATGTTGGGCTTGGACATATTATTTTATCAAGTTAGCATGCCGCTCTTTTGGTGTCAAACCACCTAAATTTAACACTATCAAATACTAATCAATATAATACACGCTGGTGCCATGTATGCATTTCCATTTATGGAAGAGAACCTTTTGTTTTATTTCTACTTACATTTTTTCAAACCGACCCTTTGGATAATTTTTTATCATGTTCAAAATAGTTTATCAAACGTCAATGTTTGAAAACCCCATTTTTTCAACACGAGTCAAAATGCCATTAATATGGTGGAACTAACTTCCATTTTAAAACAGGATAGATTCTTGTGGGTACAATGCAGAGATTCACTCAATTCCTTGCCAAAATGACCAACAAATGTTAGTTGTATAGTCGTCCATCACACATAAATTTGTCAATCTCTGCGGGTTTTGGCGGCTTCAAACTATCGTAGAACTTCAACTGAGATAGACTGCTTTGCCACAACCATTAGTAAGTACTTATCAATCCCCCAAGCAACCTCAGAGGGTCTTTTATACCCTGTATGGACATGAGTCTCTTGAATAATTGCAGCTGGCTCGGGTTCAAGCACAAGTATTCATTACTAGGTGAGTGAAACTTCATCCGCCGCTTGAAATCAGTGAGCGCAGCTACAATTTTCATGTTTTTTAAAAAACATAATCGCAGTCTTTCAGAAAGCAGGCGCAGCTTAATGTGCCCAATATGCATTATTGATATGCCGCTATTAGTACTCATTCATGGAAAGGATCGTTTTAATGTGTATGTTAACTGTAAAGACAGTGCCTGTTCTTGATGAGAATATGTTGCCTCCTTGTTTTTAGCCTGGGACAAGTTGCACACAATAATTCGACACTGGGTACATCATCTTTTGACCGCCTCTTTAATTCAATCAGTTCTCCTATACATGAAAATTTGTTTATATGATTTGCATCACGGTGAGTTAAACTTTATCTATCCTTTTATTTACATCTTATGAAGAGTCACCCAATGGTGATACGGTCCTTTTGCTGCATCTGAATCAAACACGGTATCATTCTGTGTATTCTTAACATGCTCTAATACGTCTAAGGGGCCGATTACATTCTCGCTAGGAAATCCCTTCGAATGACTCGGATCCGGAGGGCTTTCCTAGCGAATTGCGCTCCGCAAGTCCGAACGACGGATTCCGATGCACCCGTATGGTGACGGACTCGGTTCGCTCGGACTTCCATAGAACTCTTATGGGAGCCTGTATACTGAACGCATACGCAGGCTCCCATAGCAAAAAGGGGTGGCTGGGGAAAAGCGTACACCCTGTGGTGCCCGCCACACTGTGCATGCATGGAAAGGCGGGACCCATGGGTATCCCCATGGGACCGATTCAGAGGGCCCCGGGTTAAGGGGGGCGCGCAACAGCCCCCCGAAGTCCGATTGCCACAGCCGTTTCATCTCGCTGAGACTGAGTCAATACGGCTGTCCGAATCGTACTCGCTCGTTCGGAAGCCGGCTCCATTGCGCGGCATGATTCGGCTGCGAACGAGTCGGACTGACAGGATCGGGTTCGGAAACAATTCCGTCGACGCGGACGAGATCTTGGCATCGTACTTGGTCGTTCGGAATGGGGGAAGATTCGGTCGGAAACATAGGCTCCGAATCGGATTTGCTTGTTCCGGAACCCGTCTGGAGGCCTTCCTAACGAGATCGTAATCGGCCCCTAAGAGCTGGCAGATAGTATACTATTTAATATAATGAAAAATTGTCGTATGCCCTCGAACATTACTTTTTAAAGTTTTATCTGAGACTCTATTTTGTTTGTCTCTGTAAACATCATTGATGATGTAAGACCTACATTGTGACTACATACTAAAATAATTTCCCTGGTTATCTCACAATTTATATTTATGCAGAGTTTTCAGCTGATAATTCTACCCACACAGATTGTAGTGGGACCACACAATACTTTCATGGTGTAGGTTTGGCACCTATTGCCCAAATAAATATAACTGACCATTTCCTCAACTTATAATTGATTTGTTGGTAATTTTCAGTTTTCTACAGTGCCTGATTCCTTGACAATGCATTTAACAAAATCTGAGTCACTAGTTGACTGACCTACCTACCAGTAAACGAATCACCCAAACATTCCCACTTAAAAAGTAAATTAACACACATGATTAGGTGAAGGTCTTTATTATTATCTACCTTCGCTTTTAAGTCAAAATGTCCTCACATAAATAACTTTTACGATCTTCATGGTAACCTTGTTATGTTATGTTATAATGATCTTGTAAAGCACACGTACACCAATTGGTTTCATGGCGCTGATTCTAGGAGTTGCCGAACCCTGTTGGAGTTATTCATAGGCTTGAGTATACAGCCAAGTTTTAAGAGATTTCCTAAAACTCAGCAGGTCAGTGTATGATATACCATACCCTTGATATACCAATGTTTCTGAAATTACTGAATTTCTTAATTGGTGAAGGTGTTCTATCCTCTTAATTCTTGGAGCAGATTCAAGACACTCTGCTACAGGTGCATGTTTGTAAATACTGTTCATATTAGTCACATTATTTTTCTGTTGTAGGGGCGTCTCTAATCTTCATGTATTTATACAATCCTGAACATGTTCTCACAGATATACAACAACCGAGACCAAAACGCCTACGCCTAACCCAACTTTCTCTTTAGTTATTGTTAAATTTCTGTTTAGAGTATAGTCCTTCTGTGAGAGACAGACTCTTGTTATATATCTAGAAAGTGGGCTTTAACGTGCATTGAAAAATGGAATACTAACTTAGAAGGGTATTACATTGTTCAAGGTCAATGTATGTGAGGATTTAATCTTTTGTACTCATGTATGGATAACTATGAATTTCAATATATATGTGATATAAATAGATACACTTGTAGCTTGAAATTTATTTTCTTAAGGAATTAAGTATATAACTTTGAATTGAGTTTTGATATCATGCTTGGACATCCCAAGTGATTGATTTATTTAGTTAAATTGTTTTTTGAACAAATCCCTTGTTGGCATTATTACCTATTTGACTTCCAATACCCAAGCCCAAAAGGGAATATTTGGTGGCCCTTTTGTTCGTAATATCTTTCTAAAAGTGGCATTTTCGAAATTGCAGTTTAAAAACCAACTTCACAATGAGTTGTGTTTTTAAATTGTGATCCAAGAGACGCAGACTTGGGGGGCCCTATCTCTTCTCAATTGGAAATTACACTTCTAAACTGTAATAAGGCAATCCCAATGTTATCCTAAGGGAGAGATAGGCCTTGAAGTTGTGAATAACAAATGTAAGTGTATTTCGCTACCAGGACATGTAAAATCTAGAAGTACATATCCTGCCTTTTACATACACTGCGCCATGCCTATGGGCTGTCCATGGCCTACCTTAGGGGTGACGTATATGTAATAAAAAGGTTTGGGACTGCCAATAGGCTAACTTGCTAGGCCGAAATCGAAGTTCAAAACTGCACACAGAGGCTTTGCAGTGGCAGGACTGAGACGTGTTTAAAAGACTTTTCAAGTGGGTGGCACGGTCAGTGCTGCAGACCCACTAGTAGCATTCGATTTATAGGCCCTGGGCATATGTAGTGCACTCTACTAGAGTCTTATAAGTAAATCAAATATACCAATTGTTGATAAACCAATACTACTATGTTTTAAGTAAAGAGCACATGCAATGGTCAGCAGTGGTAAAGTGCCCAGATTCCTAATGCCAGCAGAAACAAAGTCGGTAAAGACAGTAAAAAACAAGAGGCCGAAAGGCAAAAATACAGGGGGGACCACACCTAGGATGCCAGGTCTAACACTCATAATTCTGCAAAATGGGACACTTTGCTCAGATTTGCCTGTTTGTGGAGAGCTCTAGAGAAGATAAGTATGGCGCCGCCCCTATTTGTGGCTTGTACTGTAACACTGTCACAAGTGGAGATTGCTTGACTGACGTCGTGTTTTATATAACATCTATAGGTAAAGACTCTCTTGGATTGCAGTTCTGCTGATGGATTGGGTGGTATCTTGTACCCGCACAAATCAGCTTGACAGCCGTAGAGCCGCCTCTACGAATTAAAGGACTTCTTCAAAAAGAAGTGGACCAAGCTGCACTTGGATGCCTTGATTATGCTGGTTGATGTACTTCACTGAGGTGCATATTTCCATCAGAAGTGGCAGGTTGAGCATCATCTGGCAGTGATAGACTAAGCCACCATCATTGAGAAGGTGGTCGGGCTGTACCCAGGTGGTTTTTGACTCATTGATATCCTTTTAAAAAAAAATGTTTTTATTGATTTTCCATAGAACAGTACAGCAATAATAAAAGCATGTAAAAACAGACACAGTATGTATTCTTGTGACTCATTTCTATCTCCTTGAGCGTGGTATGGTATAAAAAGCTGGCCACTTAGACCGTTACATTCTTGATAGGCTTGTCTACCCCCCTCCCAACCAACAACACAATAGACATTTCCTATAGGAGAAGCAGCGTATATCAAGATATTCACAAAGTATGGAGCAAGGTGATAGTCAGTACATCAATGCATGGTCGTCATATCCCGGAGTGGAAGTGTAAGGTGAAGCGGTTTCGTGTGGCGGGCGTGATTCAGGGAAAGAAAGTAAGGAGGACAGGTAGCACTCATCCTGCATTCACCTCCCATGCACCCTCCGCCGGAGGCCCCCTATTGTGTATTTGACATCGGAGCGTCCACTGAAGGACTTCGCGGATTCTCGAGGAGATAACTTGTGAGAGGTCCCCATATGTCCCTAGGTCGCGACGTACGGGGTAGTAATTCTGCATAGTTGGATAGCTGCTCCTGACAGTAAATTAAATCATTGAGCCAGTCCTTGAATTTGGGCGCTCTTCCCCTGCCCCAACGGCAGGCAACATGGCGTTTAGCCATCAATAATACCATGGCGATGTATTTGCGATGTGGTGTAGGGATAAGTTTAGTGTAACCTAACAAGGCCATCAATGGGGAACGCTCAATGTGGAATGTTGTCATCTGGTCTATGGCATCAAAGATTTGACCCCAATATTCATGCACCCCCGGGCAGTCCCAGGCCAAATGGAGAAAATCTGCTCCCGGGGCCCCACACCTATCACATCGATCCGAATCTTTTAGCTGGTATTTGTACATTTTAACTGGAGTATAATACAGGCAGCAGAGGAATTTAAAATGTATGATACGTAGTCTGCTGCTGGCAGATATTTGTGCAGTTTGCGAGCAGCAGTATGTCCAATGGTCATCTGACAGCTCGTAACCAAGTTCTGTGTTCCAGAGCGCTCGCGAGGGGCAGGGAGGTTCCTCTCGTCGAGTATGAGTGGTGTGATATATCGTGGAAACTAGGTGCCCTGGAGAAGGAGCTCGCATCATCTAGTGTAAGGGAGGGAGGACGAGGCGCTCTCGGGGGAATTCCGAGGTAATGGAACGCATGCCTTGGCGAAGTCGCACATACAGGAAGATATCCAGGGGAGAAAGATGAAGCCCATGAAATGTCTGTTCGGGCGTGCGAAACATCCCATTGTGGTAGAGGTCCCCCCAAGTGGCGATCTTTGTCCGTTCACAAAGTTTACGGAAGGCTGTCTCCTGAAGGAGAGGCATAGTGGGATGATATGATAGCGGCAGTAGAGGCGAATATAGCATGGGGCATTGCAGCAGAGTGCGAATGCGATTCCAGGCATTTATGGTGCTCGTAATCGTGGTTGGTGCCTTATCTCTGGGGCTGGTAACTGCATAGAGCACTCCTTCAAGCGGGATGGGATCAGCTAACCAGTGCTCCGCCGCAACTTGCGGCATATACCGGGGTGGATAAAACCAGTAATAGGCATAATGAGCCTGCGCACTTGTATAGTACAACTCAAAATTCGGGATATCAAACCCACCCTGTGAATATGATCTGGTGAGTATATTCCATTGCAGACGCGGCTGTTTGCCCCCCCCCCCCCCCCAGGCAGATCATTTCAGTACGGAGTGTTTTAAAAAAATATCCTCCCGGATGGTATGGGATGTTAATAAAGAGATACAATAATTGTGGAAGTATAGCCATCTTGCTCAGGGAAGCCCGCCCTGCCAGGGAGAGTGGCAATGAAATCCAGCGAGTGACACATCCCGAAATACGGTCGAGAGCGGTGCCATAATTTAGGCGCATCAGTTCCTCCCTGTCCCTAGAGATGCGTATCCCTAAATAACGCAGGTCGGTGTTGCACCACTCCAGTGGAAAATCCAGTGGAAAACGAGTGGCCGCTGGGGTAAGGGGGAAAATACAGGACTTCCCCCAATTGATGTGCACTCCGGACAAATGCCCAAATACTATACATTCCCGTAGAATCGGGTTCAAGTTTTGTTGCGGATCTCTAATATATAGTGTAATGTCATCCGCATATAAAGATATGAGGACCTGGCGCAGATTACAGCGAAGTGCCTTGTCCCTATGATGTTGTCTTAATTTAGCCGCTAGTGGTTCGACCACTAGGGCGAAAAGCAAGGGGGACAGTGGGCACCCCTGCCGAGTACCTCTAGTGACATGAAAAGCAGGAGATAATTGACCATTTATGAGGACTTTAGCTGTCGGTTGGTAATATAACAACTGTATCCATGAAAGGAATAAGGGAGGAAAGCCCATTCGCCGCATCACCCCAAACATGTAATCCCATTCAATTGAATCAAACGCCTTGGTGGCATCTAAACAAAATCGGCGCTAGTGGTAACTCAGGGGCAACATTGTGTGGAATCGCGAAAAGGGTTCTTAAGTTATGTGTAGTTGCTCTCCCAGGCACGAAACCCGACTGATCAGGGAGAACCAATTTTTCCATTAACAGGCTAAGCCGATTGGCTATAATCTTGGCAAGAATTTTAGTGTCGCAATTAATGAGGGATAGTGGCCTGTAAGAGTCACAGTGGAGAGGAGACTTTCCAGGCTTGAGAAGAGAAGTAATGAGCGCCTCCCTCATGGATGGGGGGAGTTGGCCAGATTCCAGGCAATCTTCATATACTTCTTTGAGAATAGGGGCCAATAGGTCTATATATGTTTTGTAAAATTCAATAGGTATTCCATCCATGCCAGAGGCTTTACCAGATTGTTTGCCCATTATGGCTTCACGTATCTCATCTAATTCAAAAGGGGCGCATAAAAAGTCTCTATGGGAGTCTCCTAGCCATCCCAGCGCCACATCTCCCAGGAAATCGTCAAGATCAACGGGAGCGTACCTGGTGGAGGTGTACAGTGAGGAGTAATGTTGAGTGAAGGTATTAAGTATGTCAGTAGTGCCGCGATAAAGTACCTCACCAGGCCCGGCCAATTCCAAAACATAGTTAGAAAAGCGTGGCCTCCGTATGGTTTCTGCCAATGCCTTCCCCGGACGCTCGCCCTCCCCGTATCGACGTGCCACCCAAAACTTGCCCCTGAACCGTGTCTCTCGATTTGCAGTATCTGTGTAATCCGAGAGCTTCTCACGAAACTCACGTTGGGCGTCGCTGTCTGGTCCCGCGGAAAGCCGTGTCTCTAATGCCTTGAGTTCAGCCTCTAATTTCTTCAGCGTATTCTGTGTATTCCGGAGCACCCCAAAGCTTTTTGAGATACAAAATCCCCGAATTGTAACTTTGAATGCTTCCCAGATAGTCTCCGTGCTATTCACCGAGCCCCTATTTCTGTGAAAGAAATCCTGGATTTCGTCCGCCAACTCGCTGTGAAAGACCGTATCAAGTAAGGCTAAAGGCTGTAATCTCCAATTACAGCGGGGCGCGCCATATCCCGGAGAGACTAACGTGAGCTGTACCGGAGAGTGATCAGAGTATGTTCTTGCTAAATGTGTGATGCTGGTTATGGCGGGACCCAACTCCTGTGAAAGTAGCCAATAATCCAGTCGCGCCCACGACGCAGCTTGTGCAGTAAAGTGTGTGCCCTCCATTTTATGGGGATGCATATGACGCCAGGCGTCAAGTAAGTTGTTGGCTGTTGTTATATCTTGTAGGACTTCACGTGACTTAGTGTAATGATGCGGGCCGGATTCGATCTGTCGACAGAAGGGTGAAGTGCTACATTACAATCCCCCCCCCCAAATTATGTGGGTAGAACCTATATCCACTATTTTACCCCAGAGTGTAGTGACGAAGTCAGGGTTGTCAACATTGGGGCCATAGCAGCATGCTAATGTGACTGAATCTGTCCCTAACCGACCCCATGCAAGGCAATATCGCCCATGTTGATCCCAAGAGGTGCCGGCCAGTGCGAAGGGTGTTCGCTTTTTGATAATTATTGCTGTCCCCCTAGCATAGGATGAGTAGGATGAGAATATCCTATGGTCGGCCCATTTCGATGCAAAGTTGTTGCTGTGTTGAGGGTGAAGATGGGTTTCTTGTAACATGGCTATATGGATCTGGTGCCGGTCAAGATATGCCAATATTTGGCGGCGTTTCCGCGGGTCCTCTAATCCCCTGACATTCCACGTAAATATCTGCAATTTCTCAAGGGGCGTCGAGTCAGCCATAGGCCCAGGTGGTACGTGGCAGATGGTCCTGTGACCTCAGTACAGACATTATAATGAGAGTGTAACCACATTTCTGTCTAACATGCTGTGTCGTAACTATATTAGATATCTGAACAAACAATCCCCTGCCCACCCCCCCACTGAAGCATCCCAATCATGCCAGTACTACAGTCCCCACCCCCCTCCCAAACTCCCAGAAACATCAATAATAGGCTGCGTGTATTGTGCAGCAAAGGTCAATGGGGGAGCGCCCCTTGGGGGGAACCCCTAGGTGTATGCACGGTGACTCCTTGCCCTTAGAGATACAAAGAGGGGGTGCTGTCGATCCCAGAGGGGCAGAGGGTACTCGGTGCCAATGTTATGTAAACCCAGTATGTTACTTAGCTGATCTGCGACGCTTGGTGACAAATGTGCGAGAGAGTGTGTTGAACAGTGTCCTCAAGGCGGTGCGCCCGGGCGGTTCTCCCGGCCTTACAAGAATTGGTCGCCGTCCGTTCAGCACAGATCTTTCTCTGTGGTAGGTGATGTGGATCTCGACGACTCGCCCGGTGAGGCGGAAGGCAGGTTGATGCGCTTGAAGCGTTTCAAGAATTCGTCCACTTGCTGCGGCTTGTTGAAGAAGGTCTGCTTCCCTTGATGAGTGACTCTGAGGCGTGCTGGATATAGAAGCGCATAGTCTATTTGGGCCTGTCGCAGTTTTTGTTTGGCGGGTATGAACTTGCGTCGTTCCTCCTGCACCGTAGCTGTGAAATCAGGGTAAATGGTGAACGTGGTGCCCTCAAAATTCAGTTTTTTTTTGTCTCGGGCCACTCGAAGTGCCACATCCCGGTCTCT
This sequence comes from Calotriton arnoldi, assembly GCA_963921515.1. Lineage (NCBI taxonomy): Eukaryota > Metazoa > Chordata > Amphibia > Caudata > Salamandridae > Calotriton > Calotriton arnoldi. The sequence continues at coordinate 147,791 of CAWUFW010016778.1, read as the reverse complement.
ATAATTCAAGAGGCGAGCGATGATGGGACGCGGCGTGCTTCCAGGTGGTGGGCGGGGCCCCAATGATCGGTGCGCACGTTCGACTATGAATTGGGATGAGAACGATTCGGCGCCAATGGTTACCAGCAACAGTCTCTCAATATAGTCCTCCATTTTCCCGGTGTTGGTGTTTTCCGGAAGACCAAGAACGCGAATATTATTGCGTCTGCTTCTTGCCTCCAAATCTTCGTTTTTCGCTGCTATCAATTTCTGGATTTTATCCATTTGTGCCACATTTGTCTGAAGTTGGGAGGTAGTGTCTTCTGCATCGGAGATGCGGCGCTCTGTGTCTTTAAGGCGCTCCTCGTGCCCATCTAGTTTGTGGACTATGGCGTCCATCCAAGTTGTCATGGCATCCATTTTCTCTGCTATGGCGGATAAGCCTTGTCTGACCTCCAGAAGAATAACTTTCATGTCCTCATTTAGCATGGTGGGGGAGTCCTGTGTAGGTTCGCCCCCAGCTGCGCCCTGTTCGTCCTGGTGCAGGCGGTTGCTTTTCTTGGTTTCAAAGGTCAGTCGCGGCTGCCGTGCATCTGGCTTCCCCATGGCTGGCGCGAGAGTATGTTGTCGTGGGTAGTTCTCGACGAGCGTATGATACTCGTCTATATCACTTAATTTGATGCAGTTCCTTTGGCCCTCAGCAGCAAAGACCAACAGCGCCTGGAGTCGCCCCCAACGTTGTGCTAGCCAGTCTTGTACTATTTTGTCAATTATGGATCCTTTCTATGCACCACTACGTCCCGATAAGATTGCAGTCAGTATGAGGCAACCGCTTGCGAGAAGGGTGGTGGAGCTCCCGATATAGCGTGATCTGTTGTGATAGTGCTGGCCTACGAGAAGCCAAGTGAGATCAATGCCGCTCGCAGTGTCGCGGCTACGGTAGGCCCTGCAGTACCGTTGTTGGAGGTGTCTTTATTCACAAGTAGGAATATCCCCAGGTACTGAGCCCAGCGCGTCTCCGGCCCCAGCAGTGGTCGGCAGGCAGGCTTTTTTTATTCAGAGGTGTTGGGGGGGTGGGGGGTAGGGGAAAGGGGGCGCTGATTCCTAGCTCCGCTTTCCCTTGTCTTCCCTGCTTGGTGGGCGCGGGACAATAGCAGCCGGGATTATGCTCGCCGATCAGGCAGCTGTAATGTTGTTGGAGCTGTCTCCACTTTGTGCCGGGTGCCGCTGCTGTGTTGGCGGCGCTGTGGTTCCGTATGCTAGAGTCAGCCGGCAGGCCTTTATTAACTCTGGCAGCAAACCTCCGGCCTGGATCAAATGCGGCGCACCGCCGCCCTTACGGAGCAGAAGCAGCTGCTGGGCAGTTTTTTTGTTAAAGCGTCACTTGCTGTCAGGAGATATATCTATGCGCTTGACGGCGAGCAGTGCGGGCAGCGATGGTCAGGCTCACCCGTCTTCGTCGCTCGCCGTTTTCTCCGTTTCCATCAATGAGGCTGAGTCGCCACGTGTGTGCCTCGGACCTCGCGTAATCTCGCTCGCCGATCAGCAGCTCCAGGCCAGGCAAGCAGGCACAGCGGTGGCAGCAGGAGGCGGGCACAGCAGCATCACGGAGCGCGCTAGACGCTCCAAATTCGTAGCGGAATAGCAGGAAGCAGCAGTCATCTGTTTGCGACAGATATTATTCCATGAAGGTCAACTGGGCAGGATTAATGAGCGGATTTTAGCGCCGAGCTGCAGGAGCCTCACACCAGTGCGGCCATCTTGCTCGTGCGCCACCTAGCGCCCCCGACTCATTGATATCCTGCGTAAAGACAGGCCACAAGCTGTAGCATTATAGGTACCCGCATGTTTTTAACTGTTTCACCGTTGTGTGTTATGTGTGCTGTGATACATTCCTATTACTAAAGTTTAGGAGGGAATGTTGTGTTAAAAATGCAAGGCATTTCTAACCCTTTAAGAGTTTCTCTATGTGCCTGAGATGGATAGTGCAAGTGTGTTGTGATAGCAAAAGTAATTAGAATAAAATCTAATCTTCTGTGTCTTTACGCCTTGATGTATCCTTGTGTATGTCTGTGCCCGGCTATGCGTTTGTGTGTACTGGCTCCCCGAATTATCACGTAATTGTTATTATTAAAGTGTGACTTTTATTAATAAGTATCATTGACATGTTTAAAAGTTGCCGTGATTTCTAACGTGGTATGGAACAATAGGACTGTGGTAGCTGAGGCCACCTAGAAAAACAATAAATGGTGACAGGATATCTCAGCAGATTAGCACTGCTGCAGAGATCTGCAAATATAGGTCAATACTTCGCATGGCTTTACATCGGGAACCATTACATCACAGTACGTAAATCGGGGGAGTTTACGTCGGGAGTGCCTTTTCTTCACATCATTTATGGTTTATTTTAATTATATATTGTGCACACATATACCCACACACATTATTTCTATATTAATTTTATAATTTATGATTTTTAATAGTAACTCTAAGGAGTAATATATTACAATAATACATTTACATTATTATATTTATACCAATAAAAACGTAATTCAAACTCTATACTAATTAGAATAAAATAAATATGAACAATAAAGATAATATTTATAATAGTAATATCTTTAAATTTAATATTTTTTTAATTATGTTTTAGAAATAATAATGCTGAACCCTAGAAACCCATGATTCCCCCAAATACCCATCCCTGAACTCTAAAAATCCCATTAACCCCTAACTGAACTCTTAAAAAACTTAAACACTTATACCCAAACACTCCCCCAAAATCCTATAACTTCCCCTTAATCCCGAACCAGTTCCCACTCCTGAACCCCTAAAACACATTACCACCAAAACACTACCCTTCCTTGAACCGTAAAAATCTCATTTATAATTAAAAAAAATACATCCCTGAACCCTAAAAAAACCTTTATACCCAAACACTCCCCAAAACCCTAACACGCCCCTTTAACTTAAACCTGTTCCCACCCCAGGACCCTAAAAACCCTATGTATATTTAATTCATGTTTAATCATTAATTGTTTGACAGTACTTTTTATAATAATTGTAAGAAACTAGGGCTTTTTGCAGTATCCACCCCACCTTTTGCCCCCATTTTGACTACTAGATGCTGGTTTTCTGACTCTGATGTGCCCTGGGCCCTGCTAACCAGGCCCATGGCCTGTGCTCTGTGTAAAAGGTACATGGTGATTACGTATAATTAAAATTGGTATGATCCTACCTATACTCCCCTAGTATATGGTAGGGCGTGTAGGTTTAGAGGCTCAGTAGATTTAATGCACTGAAGAGTGCACCGCTGTGTTGGCTGCTGCCATTTTAAAGGCAGCCATGCTTTGCAGGCTGCTTTTAAATTAAATTTATATGCAAATTCGACTTTGGAATTAAAGATACTTCCAAAGTCTTAAACAACCTTCTTTTTACATATCTCACGCCTAAGGTCTCCCCTAGAAGCCCCAGGGATAGGCTGCCCTGTAACTATAAGCAAGGGTTTTTATATATCCTCGTGGGGGGAAAACTGCCAATTTCATTTTTTCCTATTGTAGTACATTAGCTCCATAGACTAAAATGGGAATACTGTAATAAAGTATAACTATTGACAGGAGTGAGCTAAAATAATAAATTAAAAGACTTAAAAGAACAGTTATGATAAATCTAGCAACTTGCCAAGGTTAAATTTATTATGACAATTATAGAAAATAAGTTATAGAACTTGCTTTTCTGATGTGCCAAACTCCAGCCTTCTAGCAGCCTCTCCTGATTAGCCAGCCTTTGACAGGCTGAGCCAAACTACTCTGATGAGATGTGAAGTAGCTTGCCTAGAGACAAAGGACATCTGGTGGGAGGAGATCTGCAGCTGCATAGCAAAAGTCAGGATGCCCAGCCAGACAGGAGCCCTAGTAATTGAGTTAGCAAAGGGGCTGGAAGGGGAGTGTTAGGGAAAGTTAGCCATGCCAGTGGGATCTTAACCTCCAGGAGAGAGTTTCTCCATTTTGAATTTTAAAGAATAGTGCTTTCTGGGACAAGAATATGCCCCACTTTGGAGGAAGTAGGCGTACCTGAGGGTGGCACCCTGCACCCCATTGGTCAGGGGTGCCCCCCTGCTTGTCACCCCAGAAGCACAGAAAAATATGGGAGAGCTGCCCAGCAACTCAGATCCCTCCCTTAAAACTATAAGAAGGAGGACTGCCCTGCTGGATCCTTGGTCTGCACCTGCTGCACACTTTGGTCTTTAGGCCAAAAAGGACTTTACCTTGCTTTGAAAGTTGAAGGAGTGGACAGGTTAAATGAGCTCTACCTGCATTATCTCCAGCAAGAAGAAACCAGCTTAGGACTTCTCAGGATTTCACCTAGGCCTCGCGCTGAACCAAGCCGCCATCATCGATTCGAAACCCAGCCTGACGAGGTGCCCTGCTTGACTTCGAGAGAAAAATCTCTAGAAAAACGACTAATTCGGAAGGTAAAAACTTGACCCTGCCCTACCGCTCAGTGTATCCATTGCGGTTGGCCTCAAACTTTGACTTTGGCCCATTTTTAGGCACTATAAAGTATTTAATTTTTAAAAATTCATATCTCCAGTTCCCTACATTGGATTTTTGTAAATTGGTGTTGGATTTTTATTGTGTTGTCTCTTACTTATTTAATGTATTGGTGTTTCTAAATGCTTTACACACCTGTCTCTTTAGTTAAGCCTGCCTGCCCGCAGCCAGCTACCAAGGGTTGAGCAAGAGGATAATTTATTGAGACCTTGACTGGGCTTTATGTTGTGATTGTATCCTTTTTACTAATGGTAGATACTTACTTACCCCTACTAATAAACCACTTTCCAACAATAATACATAATAATAATAATTAAACAAATTCTTATTATAAACCTATAGTTTTAATTCATCCTATTTTCCAATAGCCAGTAACTTTCATTTTTTTTATTAGCTGAAATTAAACTTATTTATCAATAAGAATATAAATTAGCTACATTTATTTTAGACTTCTTTAACATGTGTGTTTTATATTTCCAGGGGCGGCTCCTCCTTAATGGCGGAGGAGCATCACCCCACTGCCAGCAGATGATAAATAAAATGATAATAAAACATTGTTATTATCGTTTCATTGAACTCTGAGCTACTTATGTCCAGCAGAAGGGGCGGGGCTGAGCCGAGGCAGGAAGGAGTACTGTGCACTTATGTGCACATGTGTATTTGGCCGGCCGTCTTACACATGCGCACTTATGTTTCTTCAACCCAGCTGTTCTGTACAGCCGGGTTCGAGAAACCTCACAGGCTCCCAGGCACCGTCTGAGTGGCATATGAGGCCGCTCAGACCAATACTGACGCTGCTCTCATGCTAGAGAGCAGCGTCTGGTTTGGGTGGGGAGCCTGTGCCTTCAGGCCCATCCACTTCTGGGACAAAAGGGGCAGGAGGAACGAGTTAGCCGGGAGCGGAGCTGCAGGTAAGTGATTTTTTTTTTTATTTCCCAACCTCTCTTCTCCCCTTATCATCCCCCCCCCCAGCTGCCCTACTGATTTTGATTGGCGGCATCCACCATTGTATATTTGTTTGGGTGAAGAATATCCATGGTATAAACCATATGTGCAGAGTCGCAGCTTACAATATGCTATTTATTACAATTGTTGAGGAAGGGAGACCATCATGACTCACCGGCTCATCCTCACTCTCCACAATGGTAAAAATAGCATATACCACTCTGCACATCTGAATATCACCAGCTCCCCCCCCCCACCCCCCCCCAATGTACATGCACATAAATGCCACAGTGATGATAGCTGCTGTGTAGGTATGGTTCAGACGGTGATTCCATTGAAATTTTTTTTTTTTATTTGCCTATAACTGTTGACCCGATTGATGGATTTCCATCAATTTTGGCAGTTTGCCACAGGAAAATAATTATTGGGGGGGAGGTGAGAGGAGTGATTTCCAATTTTAGCTCCCCTAGGGAATTTTGCTCACATCTACAGCCCGAATGACTGAACAGATTTGCAACAAACTTGGCATGAAAGTACAACTTTACCCAGATTAAGATCCTTTTTTGTTTTGTTGTAATTCAGTTCCATAGTTTTTGAGACATAAGCATTTATGAACATTGCAGAGTGGGCAATAAAGGGTTTACACTTTTGTATATAATTGCTGTATCAACTCGTGAGTCATGACTCACCAATCCTGTCAATTGTGCTTTGAATTATTTTTACAAAATGTGATTGGCTGGATTCATGCTGAGTTTTATTTTCTTCTATCTTGAAACTCTCAAGTCGGCTGTCACTCACAAGTTTCACACTGTAAAAACAAATTCCACTGCCATGTGAAGTCAACCCCAAAGGTGCCTGACAGCCAGGGCCGTGGTGGGGTTGCCAAGACGCAGGGAAAATACAAGGCACTCCTGAGAAAAAAAGAGCTGAAAGCACCATTTGTTCTCCTATTAACTATTTTTGTCTATCTGTGCTGTTGGTAAATAGTGTTGTGCCTGGAGGAAGCCGTGAGTTATGGCATGTGTTGTGTTTATAACCATAGCTGGCAAATGTGGGTTGTTATACAAGTTTGAGCCAGAACCATAACTCAGTTTTTAATTGTTTTTTTCAGGGAAAGGTTCTAAAACTTACCTGTTATGTAGTGACTCCTGATGTAACACCAGCAATGTAATGACTCTCAATGTATGGCCTGAAAAGTAACAGTAGCATTCTGCATGAACACTGGCCCAAATCTTTGAATGCCATGGCTTTTGGCAACTTGTTTTTCAGTCTTTCAGGACTTGGTAATTTAGCGAGTGTGTGCCTCGTATTATACAAAAATCCTGTTATTAACATTTTCAAAAATGATTAATACAAAGGTGGAGAAAGGAATCCTGATGAATGAGTTCTCAATTACATATGTTTGTGCCAAACTGTTCCAGTGCTATGGAGAGAAAAAACTGAAAATTAATAATCAGCTGTAAACAAGTGCGGCAAGGCAGCAAGATGTAGCTGGACAGGCCTCCACAAGACCAGATTCCTTCTTCGCAAAAACAGATTTGCTGCTGCGGAAAAAATCTGAGCGGGATCAACCTTAATCTTTCGCACAGAGTACAGTGCACCTTCATTGGATTGATTTCGCAGGTATAGCCTGCTGCTCCAGAAGTCTTTTGAAGCTAAATCTTTCAAGCCCCAGATTTTTCAGGATGTTAGGAGACTTACACTTTGACTCAGCCAAGGGTCCCAGGGCCACAGGAACAGCACTTGGTAATCAAGACTTACTCCAGCAGAAGCCACCAGCAGGGTCCAGTGCAGGTTTAGTTGGAACTGGACAGCTGAGTGCTTCAGGATAAGGGCTTTTAGCAGCTTGTTGTGTCCCTGTTGCGTACCTGGAGGTCATCTAAGTGGCCCTTGAAGTCCACTTCTTTGTCCTGGGCACAAGTGGGAGCAGGTCCAGCCTTTCAGATCTTCTCTCAAGTTACAACAGCAGGTGCAGTCTTCTGTCTTTCGCAGGCCTAATAGTGTTATAAAGAGGGTGCCCAAAGGTGCCACTTTTACGCTTGGCACGAGCCTCCGGGGGGAAGTAACTCCTTGCTCCTCCCTAACCAATAGGGAAAAAGTTTCCTGGAATAATCCTACCCACTTTTCCAGCAGGTACTCTACTACAAACAATCCCACACTGCCCCTCTCTACCTAAAACCAGGATGGCAGAATCTTTCTTCCCCAGTGCAGAGCTCCTTCGCCCACCCTAGTGGTTTGGCCAAGTAAATGAACAACCCCTCCCCTGTGGTCACTCCAAACATTTCTGGGGCAGCTCCTCTCCCACTGGGATCCATGTCTGCCTTACTAGGGGGACAGAAGAGGGCCCTGCCAGGTGTCCTCTAATATTGACATTTGCCTGTGACAGAGTGGGCCTTTTGAAGTTAATCAAGTTCCTTTGCGCAGCCCAGATGGTCATCCTGCCAGAGTAACAGAATACCTCCCTATGCCCAAGGCTTTTGTCTCAGCTCTGGGAGAAAGTTCACACTTCAATAAAGGAGCTTGTGTAAATGGGCTTCTAGATGGTTTAGGCAGGGAAAAGGAAACTTTCTAAAAGTAGTTTTCTAAAATAGTATTACAATTCAGACTTTACAAGTGAATTGAGCTTGTAATAAATATTATAAAAGGTCCAATAATGAATTTTGTAGCAGTTACCTAGCTGCAGATAACATTATAAAATTTAATATTGTATCTCCATACTTTCCTCTGAAACAGCTAAACCTGCTACAGTGAAAATTGCTTTTGGGGCTTAATCGCTGTAAGTACCTATTTAAAATTAAACCGTTACACACTCTGCTTTTAAATATCATGCACCCTGCCTTTTGGGCATTAAGGCCAACTTAGGGTTTATTAATATTTAAGAGGGATTAGGCCTGTCAAAGGGGGTTATTTTGGCAGGTCAAATTTGCAGTTTTAAATTGCATAGAGAGGCTACATTGGTAGACCTGCAGTCATGTTTGCACTGTCACTGTAGTGGGTTGTACAATGGGTGCTGCAATCCGCTAGTGACATTTAACTTACAGGCCCTGGGTGCACTTTGTACCATATACTAGGGACCAATAGGTAAGTTAAGTATGCCCATTAGAAGTATAGCAAAGTTCAACATGTTTTAGGAATCAGAGTACATGCACTGGAGCCTGGTTAGCATTGTCCCAGCGCACAGTCAAAAAACCAGCAGAATCAGTCCAAAACTATTGGGGGTGATCATGCAGAAAGAGGCTTTTTCCCCACAGTGTCATCATCAGGACCAGAAAAACATGTGGGGATGTAACCCTGTGTACTGCTAATAAGCACTCGGGTACACAGGCCATGAATTTAAGCAACACTGTCCTAAAGGCTCTACTGACAACATCCCAGATAAGCCAACATAAGAACAGTAGAATTGTGCTTTTCCTACAGGACACGGACGATCACGATTATCGCGGTTCGCAAAAGAACACTTTTTACTGCGGCAGAATGTGATGCTTACAATGCCATCAGCACTCAAGGTTGGTGGACTATCTGACCCATTTGTTGTATGCGGTTGAAATGTTATACTGAACAACAGTGCAGTTTTTGCCTTAAACTGATGCTTAACAAAGCACAATTCTGGCATTGACTCATTTTACATTGCACTTCACAGTTTTTATTTTTACTGCAGTAGCTTACACTTTTTTATTTATCATGACACTTCTCTAACTGCTGTGTAGTGTTAATTATTCACGCTGAAGTTGAGATTTATGTTTTTTAAATGGTTTAACACGGCATCGGTATGAATCATATACTCGGTGTTAAAGAGAGTCTGACCTAGATGATTACCATCAATGCTCCCCTTCTGTAAGCGTATATCTCTGTGGGCACTTGATGTTTGCATTATTCACTTCTACCACATATTTAGGCTTTCCTGTTTTCAGTTTCTATTTTTGGTAAATTCTGGTGGGGTTTTTTCAGTTTTTTCAATACCTTACAAAAACAGTGGTTATCAGTGGTTACACATCTTCATGCCATTAAAAACAACAGAAACAGTGTTTTTCCAGTGGTTATGGAATTTTAATTTAATTTTAATTATTGCTTGCTTTCATCACTGATAGTGCATGTGTCTAGATAGCGTGTGCACAGGATATATGAGGTCCAAATACATTTTTACTGTACCAGAATGGACTACAAAGTCAATAGCATTCTTCATTAACTCTGAAGATTGTAAAGATGCTTTCAGCATACCATCTAGCAAGTGACAAGGATCTCTTACAGGGAAGCACTTCAGCTCAGGTATCGATTTTGACAGGCCATCATACAACTTTTTCATATACGTAGCTGAATTACTGCAAATACAAACAATATCACTCCAATCTTTATTGAACTTGGTTGGAACTTTTTTCAGCAGCATGCCAAGTGACACTGCGTTCCATGTTTACCAAACGTTTGGTGTCATGTTTTCACCACTATCTCAGATGCTTGGTGACAACATTCTTTTCACATTATACCTGTCACTTCATCTTGCATTGAATGTTTAAAGCCTGGGGTGTTTGGCAATTCACTTACAATCAAAACTGACTTGCTAAAAAAGGGGCTGATGTATCAAAGGATTTCACCAATTCTCTGTGGGTAAATATAATGGTACATATTAGGAAAGATTCTTATGAAACCAGCCATTTTACCTATCAGTGAAATCAAATATAGCCAAAATATCAAATAGGATTTTGATATTTCCCGATTCTCTACAGTTTATAAAATAACTAAATAAGACCCAAAACATGCTTCTAAACACTGCATCTTTAGACCAAAGACCACAAAAATGGAAAAAACAGAAGGAAGAAGACATCCCTAAACAACAAAACACAAGCAGAATAATGTTAGCCCAGTCTTTCTTGATGCTACCTTATATAACAAAGTTACATTGCATTGGCCCCTTCAGAAAGAAATAAAAATGACTCTTTCACTCATCTTTTCCTTTCTTTGAATGGCACTTAATTTATGGTTGCAAAGGTGTTTTTTCAGTGTTTATATGTTTACACCGGTGATGGCTATTTTCCTTTCGGTGGGGTTTAATCAGTTAATATAGGTTTAAACCTAAAACCAGATAGCCTACACATATTCAAGGTCCAGTATTGCAAATCAGAGCATTTCATTTGTGTAGCTGTGCTGAACAATGAAACTTCGCTTCATATAAGCTATTTTTTCATTTTTAACTTTAGCTGGGATTATTGTTTTCACTTTTTAACTATTGTGCATTAATTTCTTCTAAGGCACTAGAAATATATGGTTTCGAAAGTTCTGTCCTGCTCACTCTTTTGTTTTGTGCTGAAACTTTGTTAGTTTTTATTGATTTCGCCTGTGCAATGGAAAACAATAGATGAGTTCATGTTTCATATTATTGCTTTATTTGCACTCAACATTTGGCTTCAGGAAAAATGGTGTAATTACTTTCCGTTGGCTACGATGGAGAATTTGTGTCCATGTCCAATATATTCTGTTCATCTTCTCTTTTCTTACAAGTTACCATATTCTCAATTGCACTCAATTAAATTTTTATAAACGCTGTTTTTTTAGTATCTCGTTAGTGAAACTTAAATCACCTCCTGTAATAGAGTGCTTCCCAAACTTTTTAGAATCATGACCCAATTTTTCTGATGACAAACTTTCGTAAAACCACCTAGCATTAATGGACCTGAGGCAATGCCAAGTTTTTTTACTGTAAAGAAAGAAATCTGCTGCCTGCAACAACAACCCCTGCTGGCTGGCGTACGGGTCAGCTGAGTGCATTGTCATCGACTTGCACTATGTCACAATAATGCACAGTCTGGTAGAACTTAATCAGATTTTTGAGCCCCCAATGACTTCCTTCTGTTTCTGATACAGACAGTTATAAACCGGTATAGTTTGCTTCTGACCCCTGTTTGTGCAGAAGCTTAAATCAAGCTCATTCAAGGAATGATACATGGATATTCCTGACCTTGACAAATTTGCAGCATCTGCTTTTCTATTTGTTTTGCAGATCAATTGTCTCAACCTAAGTTTTCAGCAGCACGCTCCTCTATTCAGGGGTAGAGAGAGACTAGACTATGTAGACTGTTTAGTTTAATTACTTTAAGGCCAGTCCTTCTGGAAGGTCAGTAGGGCACCTAGCCTTATTTAAAGCATATGCTTGATTTGTAACTCACTCCTTCCCAGCCCTAATGTCAAAATCTTTGTCTACAAAGTAAACGCCACATGACACCAGTGGAAAGGCCCGTTGATGTTCCCGGTGTGTTCTCAGCGTTGTCCTATTTAAATCATGTGTTCATATTTATTTTGTCCACTGGGCAAGCAGGTCCAGTCTCCTGCAAAAGACACACAATTGATGAACGGAATTATGAACAAATCAAAACATTCACCCCCAGTCAAGAGATCTGGGTTAAATCCATCATTCTTTTGCTCACCATGCCACCCCAGTTAAGACCTGGCCATATGCAAATCAGCCTTGACCCTGTGCCTAATGGGAACAGTCCAGCCCTAACTGCTAAGCCAGGTCCTCCTTGGACTGGAAACATGCATCCTAGGACCGGTTTCGGGGTTTCACCCCTCTTCAGCCAGGATAGCTTGAATCCAGTGGCACAGTGAGCCCGGGACCCACGTCTGGGCATACCCGGCACACTTAGGGCGAGGAAGCAAAAGACCCACAATTGATGGACGGAATGCAGAACAAATCAAAACATTCACCCCAGTCAAGAGATCTGGGTTAAATCCATCATTCTTTTGCTCACCATGCCACCCCAGTTTAGACCTGGCCATATGCAAATCAGCCTTGACCCTGTGCCTCATGGGAACAGTCCAGCCCGAACTGCTAAGCCAGGTCATCCCTGGACCGGAAACAAGCATCCTAGGACCGGTTTCGGGGTTTAACCCCTCTCCAGCCAGGATAGCTTGAATCCAGTGGTACAAAAACTTGTAGGTGCCAGTTTACAGTATTAGCTATGGATCTGTTAAAGAGGATTGTCTGACAATAAAGGCAAGATTTGTTCAAACACATATATATATATATATATCAGCCAGTGGAGGTCGCCACTGGGTAGTTCTAGTTAGGATTGTGTTTCCATAGGAAATGCATTTTTTTGGTTTGCTTATATCTTTGGTGCTATTTGACAAATCTCCAGGAAACTTTCCAAAAAAAGTGCTACTGTTTGACTTGTTTGTGCATGGAAAGTTCCGTCGAGAGGGGGCCGAGAAAAAGGGGGGCTCTCAAAACACATTTTCCCCATTTATTTTTGCATAGGAACTTTAGACACAACTACAGCCCAAACCATTGAACACATTTTCACCAAATTTGGCAGAAAGCTAGATCTTGGTCCAGTAAGATTGTGATTTGATGTAAATCCGTTCTGTAGTTTTTGAGCAATTAATGCTCAAAAACTTTGCATATTTCACACCACGGAGGAGTTCTAAGAAATAAGGTAAAAAAATGTAAAAAAAGAAACAAGGGGGCAGCATAGGGATACCCTGACCCTGTAGGCCTGAGGCTGAAAACTTTTCTTTTTGTTTTAATTTTGCTGCCGATTCGCAGAGGATCTGTGGCTAATTTGGGGAGTAAAATACCCTGGGGTGGCGCAAACTGTTTTATTTGGGGAGGGGGCGTGTGTACGCCCTCCCTGAGCCTCTCTGAGACCCTTAGGTCTCCTTCCCCCAGGGCGAGGTATAAAATGAATGGAGGGGGGCACGCGCCCCCCCTTCCGGAGCCTTATTAGGCCCTGGGGCCCCCCATCCTCTGGGGTCGAAAAGCATATTAAAACGGGAGTGGGGGTCCTCGCAACTCCCCTCTGCGAGACTTTAAAAGACCTGGTGGTCCCATCCCCCAGTAGCCAAACATAGCTTAAAAGGAGGGTGGACATGCAGCTCTCCTCCCGAAGCCTCTAAAAGCCCAGGGGCTGGCTGAGTTACTGTGTTCAGGGAGCCCTGCCCTGGGACACAGTAGTTTTGCTGCCTGCACCAGCACAAGCAGGGAAACATTTTTGCTCCCATCTGGCAGGAGCATTTTTAAATCTGCCACGAGGCGTGCACAAACATGCCTTCCCTCGTTGCAGGAATGCGTACAGGGAAGGCAAGTCTGCTCTCAGCCTGTGGGAGATTTAAATATGCTCCCAGCGGGTGAAAGCAGACTTCTGTTTCCCTGCCTGCACTTCTTGGGAAGAGAACAGATATTGGTTCCGATCGGAGGAAGCCCGGAGGGAGAAAGCATAAATAGCTGCTCCCTCCATGCAGAATCAATGCCGTGTTCCGCACCATGTGGGGAGCCGGCTAGTACCGCTGTAGCCCTGGGACTCTCCCCATGGGCCCCAATGTGCTGCTATAATTGAGAGGCCCTGGGGATAGGGCCCCGGGCGCAACACTAGGCTTGGGGAGGGGGGGTTACTTGGCCCCCTCCCCTTTTTAATTGCATGCGGCCCCGGGGGATGAGGCCCCTGGGGCCTATTAAGGCACGGGGAGGGGGGGGGCCTGCGGCTACCCCTCCCCATTTTGAATGTCATGTGGCCCCTGGGGAGGGAGCGTAATAATGCTCAGGGACGGGGCCGCAAGGCCCCTCTCCCCTTTACTTTGGCAATTGCCGCTAGGGGATGGGCACCTGAGGCCTAATAAGGCTCAAGGTGTGGGGCTACAAAAGCCCCCCCCCATTTTAATGTCATGTGGCCCTGAGGATGGGCTCCTCGAACCACTATTGGCTCGGGAGGGGGCCATCAGCCCTTCCACTTAAAGGCCCCAGGAGTTGAGGTCCCTGGGGCCTCTTGTGGCTTGGATGGGGAAGGCATGTGCCCCCCTCCCCTTTACAAATATCTTTTGGCACCAGGGCATGTGGACTCCGGGACCTGAAGTAGCTTGGGGAGGGGGGATGAGCTGATGGGTTGGACGCGGGTCTGACCGCAGGTCGTATCCTTGCGGTGAACCACATGCTGCGCATGGCCAAAGGCCATGCGCGGCTTGGTGTTGGCTGCTGGTGGGGAGGTGGAGGTTCGACACAGGGCTTGGCTGCCTGCGGGGGGAACGCTGGCCACTGACCAAACCCTGCGGCCAACCCCTGCCTTGCACAGCCGAAGGTCATGCACGGCAGTGGGTTGGCTTTGCATAAGGTGACAAAATATTACCGTTATAGTTGGGTGACAATTTCAGTGACAACGTAAAGTTTTAAACTTGCAAAGCCACGGAAATTCACCAGTTATAGTTATCTCTTGGTACTATAGCTTGTGCCCTAAGGTGACTATAACTCATGCCCCCGCCATGCACTGTTAATTACCCCACATACTACATCACTAATGCCATCTTCTATGACCCCATTAATAATATCACTGCAACATTTGCAATTAAATTATTGGTGAGAAAACTGTGCATTACGGGGCATGAGTTATGTTTACCTAGGCGCACAAGTTCTAGTTGCCAGAGATAACAAGCTCTCTGAGGAAATGCAGTGAACTGTGAGCTCAGCTTGCATTACTGACAGTGGTTCTATTACAAAAACGTGTGCACGCAACTATTTGACCGTTATTATAATGCTCCGAGTACTTCCTGATTGTATGAAAATAGATGCTTAAGTATGAAAGCAAGATTAGAGACTGCTTTCAAAATAAAATCTACAGAAAAAAATATTGCAACTTGAAAAAACATTTCGCTATACTATTACGCCACTTTAAATACAGTTTCACTGAGGTATCATTTAGCAGAATATGTTTGGTGCCAAAATGATCTTTAATGGAGAATCAGTGTAAAATTATTATGGACAATATGCAAATAAATTAGGGGCCTGTTTCTTAAAAACAAGTCACAAAAGTGTACCCACAGGTAAAAGTCCTTGTCTTAGTGGAGTTTTACGACTTTCCGAAATTCACAAATGTTAGACCTGTTAGCGTTAGGATGGTCTTCCCCCAAACATTTTGCTTTTGTCTTCTCCCCTTATATTTTACTAAACTTGTTTATTTTGGCCTTAGGACTCAGTGCACCTTACGACTGCTAACCAGTGCTAAAGTGTTTGTGCTCACTCCCTAAACATGGTAAGATTGGCTTACACCTGATTGGCATATTTAATTTACCTGTACATCCCTAGTAAAGTGGTATACCATATACCCAGGGCTGGTAAACACTTATTGTGCCACCCACTTAAGTAGCCCCTTAAAACATGTTTCAGGCCCCATAAGGCACCCCTAAGGGTGGCCCTAAACAGCCCATACGTCAGGGTGCAATGTATTGATCCAGAATTGGTAAATGCAATAGGTTTCACCTGTGTGATTATTAATAAGCTGTTTTTGTTGTAAGTTGTAGCTTGGTGAGTAATTGTGCAATATAAGTTACTGAAACTCAGTTAAAGTGTTATTTATGACTTGTATATTGAGAAAGGCTATATGTTGGCTGTTACTGGTGGTATTATAAAGCGGGGAGATTAGGTAAATGGGGGAGGACAAATAAAAAAAGACATGTACTTGATAAATACAGTGTTAATGCAGATGATGCTGGGGACCGAGATTAGTTGAGACTGCACTGCATGTCGCTGGCTGCGCCTTGCTCTGACTGGAAAGACATCTTGCAGCGATAAATGCTGAATTGTGCCCCGGGGGTCCCTTGTATGCCTCTGCAGAGAGGACTTAATGTTCATCCCTGTTGTCTGAAGGGAAACGATTTAAAAGACCCAGAGATTAGATTATTGGATGGGTGTGAATGATGTCAAAAAGATGTGAACTGTATCTGTGGAAAGAGAAATAAATAGAACAAGGGGGGAAACAACGAGATGTGACTTGGGAGGAGGCTGCAAGACACGGGGAGGAGAGAGACGGCCTGGAGATGCACTCGTAAGGAGTGCTTGTTAGGAAATGCCAACAAGCAACACAAGTGAAGAGGCTAAGTGCTAGGTGAGCTTCTGGAGGGAATTCTGTGCTCTGGGCTATTTCCCAGAAAATACACTAAAGAGACGAGAAGTGGGTGTGGTGTAGCAGTTGGAGCTGCAGACTTCGAAATTGGGGACCGCGGTTCAAGTCGCGGCGTCGGCTCAACATCCTGTGATTCTGGGCAAATCATTTAATCTCCCCGCAACTACAAAAAATGAATGTAACTGGTGCTCATGTAAAGCACAAAGTACATTTTACAAAACTGTAAGCATGAGAATGTAATTCATTGTAAACACATAACAATTATCCATCCCTCACAGGACAAACAACAGAAAACGTGGTGATATCAACTACTTGTTGCAGGCTGTCAACTGTGTAGTTTTTAAACAACAACAGGCTGTTTGTGGAGTTTTGCAGCGGTTTCTCATGGTTTTTAGCACTGTGTAACCGGTCGGGTGGGCTGGGTAAACAGTAAACAGTTTGAAAGAGGTGTGATTTGGTTTGAAGGAGCGCTGCATAATAAAGGTGTAAAGCAGCCTTCCTTGGCACTCAGCAAGATCCTGCTGCTACCGAAAACAAAACTGCCGAAAGGATTGAGTTCCGTCTTGGAAGGTGGTGCAGCAGAGGCCTTGGAGGGGTCTGGGTGAGATGAGTGCAAGCACCAACGATGAGGAAGCAAAGACGACGGGGAAAGCAAGAAGAATAAGCCCTTGCTGATGGATGCTGCTGCCACAAATTGCATTTTGAAAGGGGACAAAGCTGTAAACTCATTTTCCCAAATTCACATGATGCTAAAACGCCAAGTTGTTTTCAGGTTCTAAAAGTCGCCAGCTGTAGCCATTGTAGAAGTCTTGTCTTGGGGATAGATGTTATAAATGCCTTAGAGTAATTGAAAATAAAATAATGTTTACTTGTTAGGCAATTGGTTTGGTAATTTGCAAATCCACTGAAATGAATGGGCGTCCTATTAAGCAGTCAAACGGAGTGTATTTAGGGCATAGGACATCCTTGCTACGCCTCTGCTTGATTTGCTGAAAGCGGCCTCCAGTCAGGCAGCTGACAAAAGCAAGGCTTGGGGACACAAGAGAGGATATGGCATTGTGGACAGAGCTGCCGCCTTTAAAGCTGGGGGACCAGGTACGAGTCCCTGCATCGGCTTAACATCCTGTAACCAAATCGCTTAATCTTCCTGTGCCTACAAATATAAAAATATGTGAAGAACTCGCACCAAATAAAATAAATGTTACATTTAAATTCTGCAAGATGCACAGCAGCATAGTGTCACCAAGAAGTAGGTCGAAAAAAGCAGCGTGCTCGTTCGCAATTAAAATAACAAAGAAGTTCAAGGGGATCGAAAGGAGTACTTCAGCCTCAGGACACTGATAAGAAGACATGGAGAACAATAGGAAATGGTATGCTACAACCAAACGAAACAGAGGAAAAGTAAGTGGCAAGCACACAAACAAATGAAGAGGAAGGGCAAGATGTAAGTCCCTTTTAAGATTTATATTAAATACAATAGATTTCACAAGCACAGCGAAACCTAAAAAGCGAGACATGCACTTTTAAGTTTTACATGTTCTGGTAGTGATTACATTTAATAAGTGCTAACTTTTGTTTGGGAGCAGGTATAAATTTCATGTTAGATGTCTTAGGAATTGTACTTGAAAGTCCTTTTTAATGGTAAAGTCAGATTTTAAGTCCCAATTCTGAAAATGCCACTTCTAGAAAGTTGCCATTTTCTTGTTGTAATCATCTTGTGCCTGCAACCAATTCCTGGGTCATATGACTAGGTGTAGTTGGCATTTGACCTTTGTGTATTCCTCCCAGAAAGCCACACAATAGTGGGACTGGGAATTGGCAGAATGGGCCATCCTGGCAGGATGAGGAGGCAGAACTGTGCACAGCCCCACTTGCACTTCAAAAACACTTCCTCAGCTCACACACAAAGAACTTCACACTACACTTTTGTGACTCAAGACAGCTTGGGACCAGGACAGGGAGGCAGGAAATTCCAGATACTTCTGTGGGGGAAAGCACCAGAATTTTCTTCCACTTCAACGCTGACACCAGGTATAAAATTAGGACCGACAAACCAATTCTTCAATTCACTTCTGGACCTGTGGAGGACTTTCAGAAGACTGCCTTGCTGCCTATGGCCTGCTGTGTACTTTAGAGAACTGCCCTGCTGCACCACAAGGACTTCTCTGCTGCCTTAAACCTACCCTCTGCCCTCAGAGGACTGTCCTGCTGCTTGAGACCTGCCTCTGTGCTTGAACCCGAGACTTCCAGAGTGACTCCAAGGGCTAATTGGCTAGCCTCCTAATCAGAGTCTCAGAAACAGAAAAGGCTCCAACCATTATGAACCCGCACCTTGTCCCAGCCTGAGGCTTGACCCTCCATGTGGCGCCCTCCCACTCCTGGACCCTTGGAAGTGGTGCTGAATATGCCCAGATTGCCCAAATCCAAAACTTGGACTTTTGAAACATTTTGTGTGCATTTTCAGCCAGAAAGAGCTTTGAGAACTGAGAGGATACCGCGACCTACCTGCTCATCGATCCGCCCAAGGTGCATCGCCATTCTACCTGACTTCACGGTAGCTCCTGCTACATTCTCCCCAGCAGTAAATCCTGTTGAGCAGCTCCTGACCAGAAGGGTATCCGTCCTGGTGAAGCTCTCGTCGGCTACAGCCTGCAGCTTCATCCCTCTGGAGATTTTCGACTTCCAAAAAAGTGACTAAATCGAACATAGAGGATGCCGCCTTCTCCTTCTCCTCAGACACCGCCAGCTGCCATATTCCGTTAAACTTTACCTTCTCAGACATTTTTTCACCAAATTTCTTCTAAGTCCGAAGGTAATAGGAGACCAAGCCCAGTCCACTTCATGAACCACACTCCATCGCAGTCGGCCATAACTTTCGACTTTGCCCCGATCTCATGCGACAAGATGTCCGCGGTTGGCGCTTTGATCTTTTAAGTTCTATTTTTCACTTTAAAATTTAAACATTCATACCTCCAGTTCTACCAATTGGATTTTTGTCGTTTTGGTGCCAAATAATTTATTGAAATGTAGTCTAATTTTCTAAATTGGTGTGGGATTTTTTTTTGAGTAGTGTTTTCACTTTGTTACTGTTTAAGTGCATTATAAATACTTTACACATAGTCTCTAAGTTAAGCCTTACTGCTTTTGTGCCAAGCTACCAGAGGGTTAAGCACAGGTTAATTTAGTCACTTGTGGTGGTTGCTTGAGTAGGGTTTCACACCCCTCAACCAACAACCTAATTTCTCACAACAGTAATTTACAGGAGCAGGCCTGGAGACAGTATTCTTCACAAACATTTTGTAACTTCCATTTTTCAATGAGCAATTACTTCTAAGGGCAAAAATCTGTTGATTGATTGCACATTCATTTTCCATAACCGCCCTTTTTTCCAGCCTGGAAAATGTATTACTTCTGCCCTTGTCAGGAGTAAATGTCCAACTTATACCATTATAGAAAGAAATTAAAGAGCGGTTGTTGAATACACTTAGACATGTTAATTTGTAGGTGTACACTGACTCACAGGGCATTCCAACCCTGGTACTACCACTTCTCGCCTACTTCCAACCCCATGTATGTACATTTGTGGAAAGGTGGCAAATAGCCTTGCTAGAATCCAAACCCTCTTAAAAGCTATAATCACCAAATGGGACTGGTAAATTGTTCTATAGGACAAGTATATTTCTGAAGCAGCCCATCCATAGGACAAGTAGATATGTTAGAAAATTCTACCCACTGCTTGTTCTCTATAATCCTTTGTTACTAATGTCTGTATAAGTTTTGAGTCATCACTGGACGCTTCCCATATATAAATATACTAACTCATTTAGAAAGTTTAACCGACATTTGGGAGTGCAAAAATGTTTGTCAGAGTAAGAAAATTTTCATTTTTTTTTTACCCATGATGGAGGTAGGCACTCAGGTGTGAAATGTGTGCTTCAAAGCACTTCATAGTTCTAAAAGATGTTGCTGCACCTATCTGGGTTAAAATGTTATAGGAAAGTAAATAGAATAGTGCTTACTCTAGCATTTCCTCCTAAAAAATGTATACTCCTTTGATTGTTTCTAAACCTGCTGCCCCACTGATTTCCTTAGGTTTTTAAAAAAAAATTCTTCCTGTCTACCCCTGCTAGTTGCGCTTGATGTCCACTTTTTAAATCAGCCCTTCTCAGCTGCTTGGTTTCCTAGTCCATTCAAGCATGAACTTTTGTTCCTATTTTGAAAAATATTCTCTTGGCTCCTTTTGCCACTCCAATTTCCATCCTATTCCACTACTCTGCTTTCTCTAAGAGCTTCTAGAAAGTATTGTCTATAGATGGCAAACCTATAGCTCTAAAGAACGAAAGGGAACCGGTGCTGGTCCCCATCCAAGCTGCACAGCCCCGAATGAATGAATCAAATGAATCAAAATCTCAATATTCTTCCTCATTTTAATACTCTTTAATCCAATGCTTTTCAACTCTTGTCAATGTTTTCAATTCGTTTTATACATTCAATATACCCAGCAGGGGTTGTTTAGAAGCACAAGGGAATTTAACGTATCCACATGTCACGATGTTTTAAAAAATCCAATGCATTTCGGGAATGTTCCCTTCGTCAGGGATATCTGGAATACAAACAATTATAAAGGGACAAATCAGTATCATGTTTCCACTTTTGTTATAATTAAAAAACATATAGCACACAATGCTTAATCTTGTTTAAAAAACGCTGCCTAGTCTATTGCCACTGATATATCATGCATCAAAGAATAACATGAATTTCTGCCCCACTAATATTCTAATACCTTCATGTTGCCTCGATACCCAAACAACCTCGGCACTTTGTGTCCAAACACCCAGCAATATTACCCATTGCATCCCCATGTATTTTCAATACGACATAGCCAGTGTAAATAGATTCCACCCAGTGGCGTAGCTAGGGGGGGGCGGTCCGCCCCAGGCGGCACTATTTTGGTGGCGGTGCGGCGGCAGCTGCGCTGCACAAGTGTATGAAGTGCAAGCGCAAATGCTTGCGAATGCTGCTGCACGCACGTTTCCAGGCTGGCCTGGAGTCTCCTGGAGAGTCGAGGCGCGCTGCTTCCAGCAGGCTTGGGGGTTGGGCGATACTGCTCGCAGGCAGCTCTAGCTGCTACAGTAACAATGTAACAGTTTTGACCGCCAATCATTAATAGGCCGCGGGACGTCCTGCCGCCCGCGGCGCATGCAGAGCGAGGGTCAGTTACAGTTCGTTGGGCGGCTGGTAAGCCTGCTAGCAATGCAGCAGCACAGCCAGCTCATTACTATACTAAACCTAAAATGAATCCCATCCCGCGTCCGGATACACCCGACCGTCACCAGAGCAGCACACCACAATTCAGTCTGTGTAGAGGTGAACCGCCCTGAATGCCCTCCCGCCCGGCGTTCTGCGGCCCGCGGGAGAATCGGAGTCCTACTTCTGATTGCGGCCACAAGCGCCCTTTACCGAATTGCCGCGCTCGCAAGCTTTAAATTGCAGCAAAAAGTAAGTAGAGCAGGGAATTCTCCGCTTTTGTTTTCTAAGTCATAATTTAAATAAGCAGCCGCCGGCCGGTAACTGTTAGGATATAAATAAATAATTCTCGTTTTTTGTCAGGGCAGGCTCCTTTCAATGCACTCATGCATGCCTCCACAGCCTGGCTGACTCCGTCAGTGGATGGCGCGTGACTAACTCCAGACAGGATCAGGTATTTTTTACAAGTGCTGCCGGGCCCTCAGGAAGACATTGCTGCGACCCTGGTAGGGCCTTGGCAAAATAAAGTACTCCACTTGTTTCCTGTTACGTTATGGTGAGCCCTGTTTTTAAAAGACACCCACCGCGCACACTGCAGTTCTGCTGCTGATAGCATTTGCCCTTTCTGCCCCGGTCAGAGCACCGTGGTGTATGGACTGCCCCACAGACTCGAGCACAGCACTGTCTGTGAACAGCTGAGCAGAGCAGCTGTCAGCAGTGAGTTCGCCACTGCAGCTTAGAAACTACAGCCCCAGGCAGAATTTTCCCATTGGTAAGTGGCCTGTTACACTACGGCGCAAGCACTAGAATCAGTGCAGTGATGTTTGTGTTTAGGAAGAGAGCACGCAATAAGGTTCAGATTGCAATAAGAAAATGAGTTGAGTTGCTGAACTAAGTGCGATAAGGTGTTCCGTAGCCCAACATGATCTGGCAATTTTACACTGTCAAATGCAATTTGTCTGTGGCTTTGCAAGAAGCAGTAATGATTACAAGTGTAAAATCATGTAAGATGTGAGTAGTTTGTGGGTATATAATCGTTTTACAGTAGGATCAGGTGTTTTGCAGCAGTTTCAAGTTCTTTTCATAACTTGTCCTTGCTCAAATGAGTGTAATTTCTTAACGTTTATCTGTTTCCATGTACTTAATTTGTTGATTTTGCTCGAAACATAGTGTCATACATTTAGTAGTTGAATGTCATTCATAGGTGTCCTGAAACCTTGAAAATGTCACACATAAGCACTCTTAAAACGTGGCAGCTATGCAGTCTGTGTTTCATGTCAGATAGTGCCCTTTGCAATAGTTTTTAGATCTTTGTAGAGTTTTTCGTTGCTGAAATGGCTGTAATTTCTGATATATATGTTTCACTCATCTTCCTTGCTTGATTTTTGCTGGCGAGAAAGTGTCACTCATAGTTGTTGAATGTCACACATAAATAATTACATTGAAAATATGAAAATGTCACACATAAGCAATCTGAAACCTTGGCAGCTATGAAGTCCGTGCTGGAGGTGGGACTGGAGCGCCGACTGCTGCTCCCTGTAACAGTCCGGTGAGAGACGAGCCGGGGCTGTCCGATCTGCAGGCGGACGGCAGCCCTGAGCCCTGCCCGCGGCCTGGTGTTTAACTTTGGGCCAGCAGCAGGGCATCGCTGACTTTTGAACCCTTAAGTAATATACAAACACACCCTGAGCTCTGCACCACCACCAACCTGTTTATTGGAGGCTGTTTCGCAGCAACCCATAGCAACCCCCTGGTCCGGGATCAATGTGTGAGGCTCCCGGGGAGGCCGGGGGTGAGAAAGAGCGATACATCCCGAGACTCAGGGCCGGGGCGGAGTCAGGCCTTAGCGAGTCCGAACACCTGCAGCCAGGCCGCGGGCGCGCTCGAGTCCAGCGCGATTTCATCTCTTCTAGCCACCCTAGACCAGGCTCCATTGCAGCCATCCTAAACAGTCGTCTGTAAACACCATCATAGCGTCTCCTATTCTCAACCTCCCCCACCCCCACACCCCTACACCCCTAACTAATTTCTAAATCGTAATCTTCTTGAATTCGAGCCGCGCCACTCTCCTTCAGTAATAGATTTCCTGACCTCTGTTACAGATGACCTGATCTCTCACGTGTTTTTCTTCTTCTCTCAAACCATCACTAGCCACCTTTGCCTGCCTCCACTCACCCACTCACGACGACCCCCTCCCTTACCTTCACGGGGCCCTTCACACTCTTCCCCCTTGTGCATGGGTGACCTGTGACGTTTGTGGCACCCAAACACATCCTTTTTCCCCTTCCTATAGCGCACTGCGCCATCCATAAAGCACGCGGTGGAACCTTCAAGCCCACCACCACCCCATGTCTAAATTATTGCTAGAGCTCCTATTGCTTCCGCCCAACACCCATCTTGGTAGCCTTTAGGCAAACAACCTTTAACAAACGAGCCCCCCTCTGGGGTTAGAAGAGAGTAGTTCTCGCAGTTTTGACTGTTTAGTCACTGACCTCTGTTACTTCAGCAATACTGGAAGTTATACAGTTCTTTTACTAGGAGTGCAGGCCTTTGGAAGGCATGTGGATGAGAGAGCATGAAACTGCCTGCGCTGTGGGCAAAAATAGGTATATTGTATTTTTTACTCTTGAAAGTAATGGGGGTAATTTTGGGGAAAAATTGGCAAAGCAGGTTTTGTTTTTGGGTAAAATTATTCCTTCCTAAAATGGAATGCCTTGAAGCTGTGGACTTTCTTGCAGCTCCAGCACATGGGTGGGGACTAACCTAGTTAGTCAGTATGCAAGTGACATCATGGTGTGTGCCATCACAGTCAGTGATGTCACAATGCATGACATCACACATGGCATCACAGTAACTGACAGCACAAGAAGTAACATCAGATATTATGATCTCACACATTTGTTTTTATTAGGTATATCATGAGTGCATTTAAGCACATTATGAGATTTAACAAATTAGATTTTGCTTTGGGGTTGTGCTAAAAAAAAAGTGGCGCAATCCCGATGCAAAATCTGCGTCTCAACTAATTTTACAAATTTTTTAAAACCCTGCCACAAAGAAATTGGCAACAAGTAGAAGCATGTTAGCAGATCTTTTATGATTAAGTCTGCGTTTTCTAATATTTTTATAGGGTTAAGACATCTGCTGCAGAGGTGCCCAGTAAATATCAGGGAATAATAATTGGTGAGATAACCCTGGAGGTTAAAATATTTCTTGGAGAGATTTCTGTTTGTGTAGTCCCAGATCTGACTCAAAGTAGTATAGAAGGTTAATGTGCCTGCAAAGCACATCATGTAATATGCAGATGGCAGAATTGTTTTGTTTTTTGATGTAGCTAGGTAAGTGGGTTACTGCTTTGAACACAGATCCTTTTGTTACTTGCAGTTCTTAAATACTAAGCCTTTTAAAATAGCACAGTGAGCTATGTAGGATATATGACTGCTACACCTTTTAACCCTCACTGACTCATGCAACACATCTTGTACACTAATTTACACACTTGCGTGATTTATTGTCAATCTGTATGTTATGTAAATCTCTCTGACACCCTGCATTGGGATGCGAGGTTAGTGTTGGGCACGCTGCACCTCCGCTCCGACCTTTGCTTTCACCTGCAGTGGAGTAGAGAGTGGCGTCATAACTTAAACACTCGGGTGCTCGCCGTACTTTTTCCCCCGCACCCCCCGCTACCTGCCATGTGCGGCAATCTGGGGGATAGCCCCGGGCGCCAGAAGCTCTAGCTACACCACTGATTCCACCTATTGACCCCCCTACCCTTGACAAAACAGTTCTCTCAACTACAATCCAAAAATATACGCTCACCGTGACTCGTTTTTTAACTGCCTCTGTGATGCCTCAAACACCTTGAAAACTCTGCCCATTCTCCTCGCCACGCTAATAAAATGATTAATCCCATCTTTTTACAGAAATCTAGCGTCAGAACCGAGTCAAACGGCACACTAACGGTGAACTGAATCAACTGCTGCGGACGGGCACAGGTTATGTGCACACCCATCCAATTATCAACACGTGTGTTTGTTAAAGAAAAACTGCATTTTGTAGTCCCCCTTCACCCTGGTCTATCCCACTGACTGTTCTAATTGAGTACATTGGTGTGCAGCTTACCACCTATATACTTTCACAAACCTATAGCTCTGCCATTTCGTCTTTTCCTGATCCCATTTGTTTTTTGTTTCACTAATTCCAAAGAAAGTGCTTTATCAGTAGTAAACACTTTACCCTTTGCACATCAATCCTGCTAAGCAATCTTGCTTTATTCTCATGGATAGATCTGTTGCTTTTTGAAACCGATGTTCTCTGTAATCGTTCTTCTGCTCTCTCTCCCATTTGGGTTCTGGGCAATTCAGTTAACTGGGACTCATTATCTTTCTGGTTTCTCCTTGTCTGTGTCATAGGTGGGAAAAAAGGCTGACTTTCCCTTTGATCTTTAGGATTCCTTAAGCATTAGTTGTCATCTGCCCTCGTTTCTCAATTTACATTATTACCATATTTTGTTTCTTTCTCTTATGATCCGTTGATCAATAACAGCATTTCTCTCATAGGTTCTGGTTTGGATCTCATTGGATATCACCATACTAAAAGTAAAAGCCTATCTTTATTACCTGTTGTCTCCATTCCTGTCATCTAACCTTATATACTTTATTTCCACCTACCACATCCTCTGTCTATTGTTGGCCACAATCTGTGCATTATCTATGATTCTTCTCTTTTCTACTCTACTGAAGTTTCGTGCTACCGTCATCCTTATCTCTACATTTGTCTTCTCAAGGTTGAACATCTTTTCTTTCTATCAGACTCCCTATGTAATCGCTGTCCACTTTATAGTCATATACTTTTATCTGTGTATTTTTACCTGTTGCACATATTGCTCCTTCTCTTACCGCTCTTAATAGATCCTTTGTCAAACCTTCTCTTTTGGTTTTTCTGTATTATCAGGGTTTCCTTGGATTTGTCCAGCATTGACTATCTTTTTTAGGCGCAGTCTATTATCCTGCTTGCAACCAATGTTCCACTCTCCTATTTTTGGCTTGCCACAACATCCCCCTGCCTAGTGCTCAGTTTTGCTTCCTTTCCTTGCTCAGTTTTACTTCCTTTCCTTTTCTCTCCCTGCCCCTGTCCATTCCACTCATGCTGTACACTCCATTTCTTTTCTTCTAACCCAATGTTAGCTGCTTGATTTGTACTGTATTTCATACTGCACAGTGCTTTGTTGAAAGCACTTTGCACATTAAATGGCTAATGCTAATAACAATGCTAATAAACCATTGCCCATATGTGGTAGCTCCATCACAATCATTATGATTTGGTTAAAATAACTCAGGCTTAGAATTCGATTATTCTCATCTTGTGTAATGAAACGATTGCCCAACTTAAAGCCAGTAAATCTGGTGTCAAAGTGTTAACAATTATCAATTTCTAGGTGCTTTATTTCAGTCTATATTTCTGATTTGGACCAATACTGATAAATCTATTAACATCTTCCCTGTCCCTCAACCACTGATACTGTATTATAAATTAGTGTCTATTCATCATACAGATTGGTTGGACAATCCAACATATTATTTTTTAAAAAAGGTAATCAGTTCCACAGCATAAGCTCGACAACACGTTTTGGCTTGCAAATGAAGACCCTTTAACTACGACTCTTACACTGTTAATTGCTTTAATAAATATTTAGCCACTAATTGTATGTTTTGCACTTACTAGTTCCACATGGGCTAGTCCTCTATCTCCTGTCCGTGGTGGATCTGTTGACACTTTGCTATTGGCAAGTACATTTGATTGGTTGGATGGTTGTCTCTATGCAGTTATGGGTGGCATGGAAAATGTTTTATGCATTTTCATGTTTTATGTCAGCATTTGTGTCAGATGGTTTTTGATATATAGGTTCTTCTACAGTGAAGATCATGTGTCCATTTCTTGTTTTTTTAAATCAGTTGTGGAAATTGATTGCACTGGTGCAATATTCAAAGTTATTTTATGTGACAAACTAAATTATTAAAATATGCATGAAACTTCTGTTACGAGTCATACTTGTCGTTCCAGATGATGAATGTAGCTGCTATATAGAAAAAGATGGGTGGTTTCTGTAGTTGATTGATCAGAAGCTGCTTTTCCTGGTTAATCTTAACAAGGTTTGCAAATTGTGAAGCCGTTCCAGATCCCATGATGGCTTAATTGCCTATTAAAGTAGTTGCCCATCCAAGTGATATTGCTGTCTGTGAGGATAAATTTAGTATGTTTTGTAATTCGTCCCTTCCTCGTGCCTACCCTTTTTTCTTTGGCAATTTTTGGTCACAGCAAAAACATCCTGGTAGGCAATATTAATTTATAATGCCTTGATTCCCAGAGTGGCAAGAACAGCTTTGGGTGATTTTTACCCTCCTTATTGTAGTTTGTGAAAAGTCTTGACTAAAGCTTTTGGTGGTTTAAGATATTTCAGTTATTTTTGTGAGGGTTTTTACAAAACAAAACTTTAATTTGTTCTCGAGATCACCACGGTTTGTGTTTCTTTTTTATGTTCCTGCGTTTGGACTTTTAAGAATCGTAATGCTTCAGCAGATAAGGAATATTTGTGAAGATGGTTAGAAATAAAGTATACCATTCTCCTTTGTATAAATATCTACGCCAGTATTTATTAAAGCATTCACCTTAACTACTGTCTTCACGATGATCTGTGGTTGTGTGCTGAGATTTCTTTTCTTGTTTACCTCTAGCAGTGATTAGGTTAATGTAGGTTTCCTTTGTTGTCGGTCTACACTGTCCTTTTCCATTAATTGGGAATGGGGTTTCTTCAAGGTTATAGTGTTCGCTCTTGATGTTTTTTTTTGTTTTGCAAATTTTCTGTTCGTTCCTGTATTGAATTAGAAAGGTATTCATATAGAGAGACAATGTGAAATACTCTGCCATCTTTCCACAGAACTTGATGGCATGAAAATCTTTTGGACGAGCAGAATGTGACTCCTTGAGATTCTGCGACAGTTAATGTGCATCTTTAGGCATTTAGCTCAGGTACATGGTTAGGGATGGTGTTCTGTGTGTTAAGCTCTTCCACCTGTTTGTTGTTGTGTCAGCATAAATCACCATGAAGTAGAAGTTGAAAATTAATGCAGCAGTAACATTATTATCACATCAGTGGTTTTATCACAGAATTAGCACAAAACTCTAAATCCGAGGCCAAGTTGTTTATCAGCTACATGGGTAAAAATTTGGAAATTGCTTACTTTTCCACACCTTTTTTACATCCCTGACTGCTAAACTTTCCGTATGGTCGACTACACTTCTTTAATTCCATGCCTCTTAAATTTGATAATACAAACTGTAGTTTTTGTTAATTATGTTAATTCATACCGAGAGAAGGATCCCGGAAGTTCATGCAAAAATCTGTACTGTCGCTGTTATTTGGTTTGGCCCTGTAAAATTTATCGGAACCGCCTCAGGCGATTCACTTATATTTCCTGGAGCAACAGTGTTTGAAGCTTTCTTTCAGTATAGTATCCACATAATTTGTTCATACACAGTTGCAATAAACATTATGTAAATGAAACTGGCAATGATCTGTGCAGACGTTTCAGAAAGTATTGGTCCGGTATAAATATCATTTAGGTAGGATACCTGTGGCTAAACACGTTAACACTTCCTACCACACGATTACAGAGCGTGTCATTTTCTCTAGAGCGTCTGTGAGAACCTGGCGATTTAAGTGGAAGAGAACCTTTTAAAATACAGATTTAAGACTGTACCCTGTGGTTTAAAATTAGAATGTAGTACATCTATATTTAACACCTTGAACTGCACTCAATTCTTGCTGATTCCTTGGATTGCAACGTTTTATTCAGCATTTTGTATTGTGAGACTCCCAGGCTATTTGCAGATTTTCAGATCTAATTAGGTGCTGCTTCCTGCATAATCTTCAACTTGAAAAGTGCTTTCAATTGAAGCAATTATTGTTTGTATTTTGCATATTAAAAGTGGTCAGTGGCGTCTGAGAAAATTTAGACAGCTGTTTTTTCTCGCTTTATTTACTATCACTTGGTAATTTATTAAACCAATGAATGTTCTCCTTAATCCGCAGGTTGTAAATCGGTGTTTTTAAAGTACTTTGTTTTTATACCGATAGTTGCTACTATCGCCCGGTTTGAATGCTGCTCAGTGGCATATAACGCAGTTTTGTTTTTATTGTTTCTGGGCTGTGTCATTGTGCCTTTGAATTTACCAAGTTTAGCAGAGAACAGTCTCTACTTCGCAATTGCTCGTGGCCAGCATAGAACTATGTTTTGAACATGCCCGCCCTTGGGCGAATAATGCAACGTTTTGTTTGGAGGAATATAATACTA
This sequence comes from Calotriton arnoldi, assembly GCA_963921515.1. Lineage (NCBI taxonomy): Eukaryota > Metazoa > Chordata > Amphibia > Caudata > Salamandridae > Calotriton > Calotriton arnoldi. The sequence goes on along the minus strand of CAWUFW010016778.1, from coordinate 117,830 downwards.
ATTCTCAGATTACGCCAGAGACGATCACCCTCCTCTGAGTTTGATTTTTGGATTGATGAGAAGGACATGTGAAATTAATCTTTCCTCTTTGTGACTACAGCTATGTCTCGCAGTATAGTTATGCCTCATTGGAAAGAGGACATGTATCCATTTTGTACTCGTGAATGGTGGTGTTTGAATCAATGGCATAAACTATAGGAATGACTATGATTGTCCATTGATATGAGATTAAACATGATTTGCAATAAGTACTGTGAGGATTTTAGGCTTTGTGTTTTTTTCTTGCATTTGTCTTGCTTTGTTTAACCTGTGATTGTTAAATATGCGTATGATTATGTTATTGACATGCATCTAACTTTTTGTTTGTTACCTGAAAAGCGTTGACTAAAATAAAAAAGACTTGTTTAAAATGCCTCCCTTGTCATTATTGCTCTCAATGCATTATGTTGCAAAAAACGTGTATTTTTTTGTTTGTGTGGAAAACGACAATTCATCTGTATTTATTGGGGGGAAATAATCCCAGCCGTTTTTGTAGTAGATAAAACTAATTTTATGTGTAAATTGGTGAGAAAGTAAAAAAGCTGATATCAGTGTTGTGATTTGTATCTACCCTGAACGAGACAGGGAGGCCTCGGGGGCGTGAGGACCTCAGTTTGTACTTCAATCAAATTTCGAACCAAACAATTTTCAGATAAAAAAACAAATAAAGTAAGTAAAGAAGTAGAGATTCTTCACAGTGACTGGCAATAGGTGTTAAATTTTCCGATCTCCAATTGCAGAAAAAATCGACCTTCACAAAAGGCAAATGAGGGCTCTGCATGTCTGGAAACCTTGAAAGCAAAGCTCTCACTTTGCAGGCTTAGGGTTTCTCTTTTTGCTGTTCACCCAATTGCTAAATGACCAAATTATGTCACTTACCAAAGTGTGAATTGTCTGAAGCCAGACCCACTGTCTTTCTTTAGAATTAAAAGCATCTCCAGGGCTAGAGAAGACTGTTCTTTGGGTAGAGAAGCCTGCGAACCACAGGCACACATGGAAAGATCATGATTATATGAAAAATAAGCACAGGGCATATCCCTTGGAGGACTGATCAGGAGCTCAACATATCTAAAGAGTAAAGAATTGTGCAAGAGCCTCCACTCTATGCATGGAGTCAGAAGGAAAAGCAGCTTGTCGTATTTTGTTATGCATGGCTTCCATAGGAAGCCTCTACCGCGTAACGTTTACACCAGAGTCTAAATCTGGTCATTCACTGCTATGTCACAGCAACAGTTGATAACAAAACTCGTAACTCACTACTGATCTATCAAAAAGGCCTTCCAGGCCAGCCTAACAGGGCTCTCCGAGAGCCTGTCAGCACAAACATCTGGCCTGCTTTGACTGAAAGAAGAAAGCACAGTTGCACAAGGTGGAAGGAAGGCAGGGAAGGTGGTGGAGTTGGTTAAGGATGGTAGGCAAGTTCTTTTTTTTTTCCATTTGGGACAGGAAGAAGAGGCCATGCTATGCTTGGGTGTCCTATAATGGGGGACTGCCATATGTAACTTTTGGGGTCTGATGCACTTCATAGACAACATGAGATTTGCTTGTGTTGTCTACTTGATGAGGCTTAGAACCCCTTGGTGAAAAACATCCCCGTAATTTACTACTGTATCCATCTAGAATTCTATTTTTTCCCCACAATATGAATGGACACTAGACACCTTGTACTGATATGTAGTCTATGATATAATACGATTTATGTTTTATACGTATGACTAAGACATGATCATTACTTTGATTTTCTTGAGGGCTTGCTGCCACAGTCTTACGTTTTCATAAAACCATAAAAAGAATTACTATTAGCAAATCCAATGTACTCAATTTGTTTATCTTGCAACAGACGAATGGGAAATGCTGGGATTCGAGTCTGTGTCCCACATATGGCTGCAACAGGCACATTTTCTGGAAGACATGTACTTGTAGCATTTCATGCTGCATGGACCACTCAGATGAGATGTCTGGCTTTATTTTTTTATTCTTTATTCGGATAGCCATACTGATATATTTTATTATGCAGAGAGAAACAGTGATAGGGTAGTTAATATGTAATACAAATGGGCCTTTCTGTGCTTTATAAACAAATGTTGCTTCCTTTTCTAGCCTTTACAAAAAGGAGATTTAAAAAAAAAACATTAATTTATTTATTTTATTTTCGAAAAAAAAGGCATAATACAAAAATGACGAAATAGGGCACTAGCACAGGCGCAGCACAGTACAGATACAAGTGCATTTAGCAAGTTAACATTACAAAGCAGAAATAATACAGTAAATGAACAGTTTCCAATCGTATTTAGGCAGCATCATATACTTCCCCACAGCGCAGGAGTAAGGAGCTCAATGCACATTCCATCTCAGAACAGCCTGGAGTTTACCTGCATACTTCTGAAACTAATACATCCATGTGGTGCAATATGCCTATACAGATTTCACCAGGTCTAGTTTCAGCCCCACCATCAGACAGTATTATCATCATTCGCAGTGCGGTTCTCAGTATTAGCACTCCCTTCCCCACCACATCCCATGTTTCTATAAGTACTGTACAGGGCCCAGAAGTTTTTGGGACGATTCCGAGGGGGAAGGAGTTTACTGTAGTGCTCTGATTGGGTGCAGCAGTATAACATGTCCCTCGACCATTGGGAGATAGTGGGGAGCGGCCCCCGCATCCAGCAAAGCGCAACTCTGCGCTTGGCCATTAGCAAACCCATGTCTACCATTCTACGGAGCCCCTTTGGCAGTAATTTAGAGTAGCCAAGTAGCGCCAGTGCCGGCTCTAGATCCTGCCCAATTATCGCTGCCACCTCTGAGAAAACATTTTCCCAGAACCTTGCAATGCCAGGGCAGCGCCACGCCAAGTGCATAAAGTCAGCTATTCGTTCTGCACAGCGCTCGCATTTGGGGTCACCTCTAAGGCCATAGCGGTGGAGTCTCTCCGGGGTATAATAAACCCTATTTAGGTAGTTGAAGTGGGTCAACCGGTGTCGCCCATTAAGGGAGACACGTTTGGTGCTGGTACAGCAGTACGTCCATGTCCCGTCATCAATGTCTCTGTTTAGGTCTCTCTGCCATGCCAGGCGGGCCTTAGTAAAAAAGTTCTCTTTATAGGACAGCGTAAGGTTGTAAATTCTAGATATTAGTCTCGTAGGTTCGTTAGCCTTTATGATGAGCGTAAGGGTATCAAGCTCCGGCGGTTCCGCCAGATCACTCCCCAGAAGTTGAACCAGCGCATGCCTGGTCCTGTGGAACTGGAATCTGGTGAGTAGTGTGGGCCTATCGTCCTCACTAACCAGGCTGTCCCAACTCCTCGCTGCGCCCTCTGCAAAAAGGTCACCCAAGGTATTGACCCCCATAGAGTTGAGCGCATACACCACACCCGTATCCCTGCATGGAGGTAACCATTGGCACCATTCCAACGGGGCTAGGGGAGAATACATAAGAGCTCCAGCCTGTAGCTTAAGGAGGTGGTGCCATGCATGTGTTGTAGTGTTGATTGAGTCCAGTATACAGGTCCTTCGGTCAGGTGGGGAAAAGAGCATCATGGGCAATGGGCGAGGGGAGGACACCGCTCTCTCAATGCGCAAGTGGGGAGTGTCAAGTGGGCCATGTATCCAGTGATAAGCGTGTGCGCATTGTGCCGCCCTGTAATACATATCGAAGTCAGGTGCGCCCAGTCCTCCCATACGGTAAGGAAGTGTAAGTATATGCCATTTGACCCTACGTTGTTTGCCCGCCCAGGCCAACTTGACCATTAGTGAGGTGAGTTTCGTGAAAAATACGCCCGGAAGAACCATCGGGATGTTGGTGAAGAGAAACAGAAAGCGAGGCAGGACAACCATTTTCATAATTGAAATCCTGCCCAGGAGGGACAGTGGGAGGCGGATCCAGAGCTCTACCTCGTCCTCCAGTTTGCTAATCAGGACACCCAGGGGTGGGGAATTCATATCGCCCGACGCCCGAGACATGTTGATTTCTGTCAGGGGCAAGAAGATTTAATGTCTATTTTGTCCGACGGACAACTAGACATTAAATCAAAGTAAACGGGGATGTCCCTACTCGGCCCCTCCCCTACAGCCATTGGCTCCGTGAGTGGCCGGTGGTGTTCTCTCAGATGCAACTTCTCTTCTGCTACTGGTTGTAGCTTCTGTAGGCAGGCATAGCTCTTATGTATTACAAGTGCGCACAAGAACAATGGTCTGCTTATGACTGCTCCACAAGTCTCTGTCACTTGATTTAATAATGACATAGTATGCGTGTTGGCACAGGATGCCGATTACAGAACGTACAATTTATTTTCCTTGCAGGTGGGATTTTAAAAACACGCTTTAGTGTTTTCCGAGCAGCTAATGTCTGCGTGGCTAGTGCTGAAAAGTGGACACTTTTGTTCTGCAAGCACAAGTAGGGGAAAGAGGCGGTAGAAAGAGAATAAAACCGGGACGAGCAAGGAGAGGGGTCTTTGAGAGCGTACTGCCTGCATGTTTGTTTTTTTACGAATTGCCACAAATATACAAGAAGGAACTCCATAGTAAAGTTATTTGAACTTGTTTTGGGTTCTAAGAAGAATGCAATATAAAATGGGCTGAGGCACGGTAAATCCTTTCTTCCATCTGTTTTGTTGTCCATTTTCTCTTTTTCCTGTGGTGCAGCTGTCCAAACAAATCGAAAGTGTGGTGAAGATTGCTCATGCAGGATAGTGAGTTTGTATTTACATGCCTTATCTACTGGTGCGCCCGGAAGCAGTCCTGCGTGGGTAGCGCTGGAGAGGGCCGTCTCATCTGGCGTGCGGGGTCCAGTTTGGCTCAGATTCACTCCTGTTCTGGCCCTGGCGGCTCTGCTGGGGTTGGAGCAGTCGGCTGAGGCTGTGCTAAAGAGGGCAGTGGAGTTGGATGGTGCTTTAAGTTCCAAGAGACCATGATTAGCCTCCAGGAGGGCATGGACCTTGTCATTCAGGTGCTGAAAGGTGAGCTTGTGTTCGGGCGAGGTGCTGGCAAGTTTTCAGTGGGCTTAGGCGTTACAGTTTCATATTTTCAGGGTATTTAAATTTGACATTGTCTTATTTTATGTGTGAAATTTAAGAGTTATGCTTTTGGCTCTTTTAGCAACACACGTAGCCCAGCATTTTGAAGGCCTTTTGTGTGATGTGCTCATAGCTGCCGATTTTTCATTGCCTATGTGTGGCATTTCCGTGGTTTCAGTGTACTTATGAGTGACATTCTACTGTCAAATGTTGGATACCGCGAGTGACATTTTATTGTGAGTAAACCGAATAACGAAGGCTTGTAAAGAAATGCATATCAGGAATTACCCCTTTTGAGCAATGTGAACTGCTACAAAACCCCTGAATTGGACGATCTAGCCTACTGGGCATGTTTTGAAAAGAAAACAAGTAAAGAACGTGAGGCTGTCTGACTGAGAAATCAATGCAGAATATTAGGATTGAATATAATCTACAATTAACCAATATATGAATATGTTCGATTTAATTCTCAAAGATACTTTGCCATGTTAAGGGTCAGGGCAGCATATTCTTTTCAGATCTAATTAGTATGCATCTTCAATGGTCTGAAAGAGTACTTTTTAAAAAGAAGCAGTAATGTTTAATATAGTGCTTCAACCTACCCTCCTGCCATTTCTAAGCACTAACAAAAACACATAGCACACAGGAGAATCATTGCTCCAAACTGTGTCATTTAATATATTATGCATTAAAGTAAAATCAACATACTTCCGAGTCAACACATGTAGTTTTCCCAACAGTAATACTGTCTCCATTTTTCTCCATGCTCGCTGGAAAATGAACCACAAAGCAAGCAGTGAGACCTTTCCATTCAATCCCACCAAATTAGGTGGAATTCTCTTCCCACTTCCAGCCTGGACACAGATTTTGTTCGATCTTTGAAATGAGCAAATATTTGTCCATGTCCATGATGAGAATGGGTTGTGGAAAGATTTGTGAATACTCCCAAATGCATTATTTGTGGGTGTGCACAAACTTCCCAGGGCACACAGGCCCCGAAACACCCTCTTCTCACACTTCAGAAAATATTTCTTCACAAGAAAAGGTAGATGTAAGTGAATCTTTTTACAAGTGCACTTCTACACTTTGAGCCTAACAAACTGAAAAGCTGTGCTAGTTGCGAACCGAAGTTGAAATAAGCATTGGCAAACGAGATCCTAAACAGCCAAAGAGACTAGGGGTGTCCAACATGTGCCAAGGAGGGCCAAACCCATACTAGATTTTCACGATTATCACATAAAATAAACAAATACCAATTTAATCTCATTGGAACTAATTGGAATAGTCAGTGGTAATTTTGAAAGTCTGGCCATGGATTGTGACCTGCCCTCGTGGACCTATGCTGAACATCATTGCCACCTAATCTTAAATTTCCTTGGAACCCTTCCCCTTTTGCAAGATACATTTGAATTTCATATACATTTGTGGAATGTCCTTCCTTAGAATAGAAAACGAGTGGCTTCTTTCAGCCTTTTCTGGAAATCCATGGATATCTTTGCGGTCAGTAGCTCTGCTCCAGTCTGGGCCAAGTTAGGCACATGTTATGCAAACCTTTCCTGTTAGGCACAACCTGTCAATAGGAAGTGTTGGGGTTTATCTATAGAGGGTGTATTTATGTCTGCGCAGGGGGGGTATGCCTCTAGGGGTGTTGTCCGGCATGGGGTTGTGTGTCTGTCCATTAAGTGATGTATGCGTCTATGCATCTATAGTGTAGCTATGTGTCTGTACAATGGTGTTGTTTGAATGTGCAGTGGGTGTGTTTGTCTCTCCCTGGAGTGTGTCAGTGAAGTTGGGTAGTGAGTATGTCAGTATGGCATGATGAAAGGGGAAGAACCAATTAGGACGAAAGCAGGCCAGACGTTTCGTGACAGACAGCACCTCCCAAACTGCACAGAATTTCTCATCCATTTTTTTTTTACTGCAACACTGAGGTACTCCACCTTAATTTTGACAGAATATCGTGCTACCCGAATATTATATACAAAATATTGAGGGTCAAAATTTGGAAAAGTTAATTGGTAAGTAAAGATTTACTATTTTTAACTCCAGACTCTATATTTTGGTCCTCAGTATTTTGGCAGCATGATGTTTCTGCAGTAGATATTTCCACATACAACCAACACGGATGGATGTGCAAATATTCTGCAACTTGCTTTTTGGACCAGTATATCCAAACTACCATACCTGAAGTCAGTTATTCAAGATCCTTCCAAGATAATACGGAGGAAGCTTTTCACAACTTCAAAGAATGTCTTAGAGCAGTCGCAACTTAGATGGATGCAAATTGTTTAAAACAAAATTCTGACAAAATAAATGTTTTGGTTTTTACCAAAATGGTCCCTGCCACCTTCTATCGGGTGGTGGCCTGCCAAACACCTGTCCTAATCATACCACGTCTGCTAGAAATGTACGCATCATCTTTGACTCCACCCTCTCTTTTATGTCACAAATTAAACATATTTCGCCTGTCTGCCTTATGAAGATGAAAATTATAAAGAAGTTTCTTGATCTGGTTCCTGATGAGACTAGGAAAACAGTAGTTCATTCTTTAATTAAGTCCTGTCTAGACTTCTTTAACAGTCTCTACCTTGGTCTTCCTTCATATTTGATACACAGATTTCAGCTAATTCAAAATGCAGCAGCACGACTAATCAGGAGAGTGCTGAGGCGCCATATCTCTCCATATTTGAGACATCTGCACTGTCTTCCGGTGGAATAGCGTATCAACTTCAAAGCTCTAACAGTGGCTTTCAGCGCTTATCATGGTGAGGCCCCATGTTATCTGCTGAATAGACTCTCTGTATACTCAAAAGAGGGCACTTAGATCCAACAATAGTCACCTTCTGCTGATTCCAAAATTTCTGAAGTCTTGTGGCGGCAACCCCATTACCATAGGCACTGCAAAATTATGGACAGTCTTCCTTTTCAGTTATGGTTAATTGACTGTCAGCCTTCAAAAGGCAACTTAAAACTTGGCTATTTGACTCCGTTTAGTTTCTTGTTACTTTGGCCTGCCTTTACTGTCTGCTAGAGCACTTGCAAGCTACCTTTGAAGCAGCTGTGCACTTTAACAGATGTCATTTGATTGATTTTATTGAAGATCATTTATTGTTGTGTTTCAGTACTTAAGGAGAATATCGCTTTTCTCAGCAGTAAAGTCAAGGTTTCCTTCACATTTTTACAAATAATTGATATCACTGGTCCGTTTTATTAAAACAAAAATCCATTAATGGCTCTGTGTCATCCCACATAATTGATTTGGGAATAGGTGGGACAAGTTGATTGTCTTACAGGACAGGTAGATTTATGTTGCATTTTGTCCCATGGACAAGTAGATTATTTAAAAATTTCCACACCCCTGGGACACCATAATTTTCTTTGAAGACCACGTCTGCATCAGAATGAATTTGGATCCCTAAATATCTCACCGGGTCCGTTGTCCATTGCAGCGGATAGTCGGGATTGAACTGGGTCGTGGCAGGAGTAAGGGGGAAAATAATCGATTTCGGCCAATTGACACGCAGTCCAGAAACCCCTCCAAAGCGCACAATCTCGCGAAGTACGGAAGAAAGATGGCGTTCAGGGTAGCGGACGTATAGGAGGGTATCGTCTGCGTAAGTCCAGACTATGATTTCATAGCCAGGGATGCGAATACCTTTGTACCTGTGGTATTCGCGAAGCGCACAGGCTAAGGGTTCTGCCACTAAGGCGTAGAGAATCGAGGAGAGCGGACATCCTTGTCTCGTGCCTCTAGTAATGTTTATCGGGTTAGTCACCTAGTTTTATTCTTGCCGTGGGTTTATAATACAGGGTACCCAGTAGCTGCAAGTATACTTCGCCCAGCCCCATTCTCGACAAAACCTGCCGCATGAAGGGCCATTCGACAGAGTCGAAGGCCTTTTCCATATCCAGAAAGACCACGACTGCCGGGACCTCAGGCTTGACGTGCTGGAGCGTTCTGAACACCGTACGTATATTATAAGTGAGGTTGCGGCCCGGGACAAATCCTGCCTGTTCCGGAGCAACGAGTGTTGGTACCAAGGGCAGAAGTCTGTTTGCCAATATCTTTGCATATATTTTAGTGTCTACGTTAAGCAAGGAGAGGGGTCGGTACGACGAACACTCCGCAGGGGGTTTATTCGGCTTCAGTATGGCGACGATAATTGCTTTTCTCATAGAAGGGGCATCATGCCCGAGATGCACATATCCTCAAAGAGAGAGGTCAAGTGTGGCAAGAGCAAGTCTGAGTAAGCCTTATAAAAGGCAACAGTCAGGCCATCCGACCCCGGTGCACTACCTGGTTTCATGCTTGCTATCGCTGAAATGATTTAATCTTTCTCTATAGGCCGCATCAAGAACTCACGGTGCGTATTAGTAAGCCAGGGTAGTTTTACATGAGACAAATAATCCAGTATGTCTTCTTCCAAACCTGAACTCCGAGAGGTATATAGGTTCGAGTAGAATTGCCTAAACCTTTCAGCTATTTCTGTGTTAGCAGTGAGTGGCACCCCTTCTGCGGATTTAATTTCAGAGATGGCAGCATAGTCCCGCCGTTTTTTTAACAGCCGGGCTAGCACTGCGCCCGGGCGTTCACCCTCTCCGTAAGAGCGAGCCATTGCGTATTTACCAAGATGTTTAATCTCAGTGTCCGCGACTCCGTGATATTCCTCTAGCTGGGTCTTGAATTCCCGCAATAACCCGTCGTCGTGCCCTGCTATTAAGCGCTCCTCTAAGCTAGCCAGCGCTTTTTCCAAATCGGCAAGCTTCTTGCGCAATGCCCTAAGGATTCCAGAATGTTTAGACATAGCAACACCCCGTATATAAACCTTGAAAGCTTCCCAAACAATCTGAAAGCTCTCCACCGAACCCACATTTTATCAAAATATAGTGCAATCGCTTCAGCTAGCTCTTCCTTGAAAAGCGGATCCAGCAAGGAGTACGGAGGGAACCGCCAAGTAAATGGGGGAATAAACAAAAAGGAGATTCTTGCTTGTGTAATCTGTATGCCCTAAATAGATAATGTAATTGGAGGAGTTAAAGAATTAACTTTGCTCAGAAGCACTAAGAATTTCTGTAGCAGTAACTCAGCCAAATGAACAGTATCCCCATATGGGCCAAGCTCACTTGGCACACCGTGGTACTGCGTGTGCATATTGTACCATGGAATGAAGAACCAATTACATTATGTCCTGATTGACACGGATTAATAAGGACTGAAGTAAAGTAACTTGCTCTTACACTGAGATTTATACGCAATCAAAGGCATTTAGTATTTGTAGTGTTACTAGTAATAGCTCCAAAGATATGCACATTGAATTGATTTTGCCTTTTTGCTTAGATGTGTGAAATGAGAAGGCTTTCGAAACAGCTCCTCTTGGAAATAGTCCCCTCATTTAAAAAAAGCTAATTGTAATTTCTCATCTATGCACTTTGGTGCATTTCAGACCCTGCTCTAGTGGTGAATTCAGGTTAAACAATAATATTGAGTTTGAAATTAGCATCATGGCTAACTAGACTTCTAAGTGTTCAAAATAAAAAGAGCGTTTAACTGCAGTGTCCGGAGCAAAGACAAACATTGGCATTGTCAAAGCAGGGAAATAGCACAGACTGTTTTAAGCTACTGGGTACTCATGCCTTTTTACGACCATACAATTACTTCTCAGTTCTTAGACACAGTATAATCACCCGAAGAGGTAGCACAATCCAGCTAGAAACACCCTCACTCCAGATTCCTAGACAGATGATCAATGGTACTGATGGAACACTATTAGTGACTTTGTCTGTTAGCAGATTCTACTGCTTAACCCGAAACATGTTGCACATTTGGAAGACGGTCTCCGTCTCCCTCCCTAGGCTCAGTGTGCAGGGATTGTGCCTTGTTATGTATGTGGTAAGATGGACACAGAGGGCCTGCTTTACGAGTTTGACCAATGGGATACTCCATCGTAAATGTGACGGATATCCTGTCCAGCGTATTATAAGTTTCATAGGATATAATGGAATTGCAATTTGGCAGACAGGATATCCGTCACAATTGTGGCAGAGTAACCCTGTCGTAATCAGGCCCAGAGTCTTCCACCTTTTCCTCCTCATTCTTGGTCCACACCAAATATCTTGCCTCTGTACTTGCCCCTTGTGTGCTCTGTTTTGTCATGTAGGTGAACTTCTGATCGTTTCATCAGTGATGCTGCTGCAACTCTGGATTACAGCATACTCCAAGTTCAGAGAAGGACATTTTTGTTCCTGCAAATGGAAATGATGAGAGAGAATCTTCCCATAATTTGATCTTTTTATGTGAGGTGGGAAAACAGATGGAATTCTCAGGTAGACCTTTCTAAGGTTTCTACAGTAGTACACTGATCATGAAAGCTGGGTGTGGTGGGAGCTCTGCCTCTAATCAGAACACTTAATCTCTCGCTATTCCCACCATGAATCTGAATGAAGAAGCTGGAAAATATGAATTAAGATGACAGATCCTGCCTTTAATGACTCACAGGGCACACAGAGGAAATCTCAAATTTATAGGGTTCCTGTAGTACACTGACTTCTTTGTTTCATTCCATCAAGTACTCTCTAGCTCTATGTAGAATTTCCACCCCAGTACCACTTGCATTGGGTCTGTTTTTAGATTGTTTGTTGGAGAGAAAAAAAAACAAGAAAGGGTATTTATCCTAAAAATAGCCTGCAGAATAAACTCTAATGAGCACAAAAACATTTAACCATAGTAAGGTTGTGAAGAATCCAGAGTAACCTTCAAATTTACATTTCATAGCCAATAGTCCTCATTATGCAAATGCACCATTATTGAGTTGGAAATACACACCAAAAATGAAAGGAAACATGCGTTTGGCAGATATATTTTCCTACACAAATGTTGTAAAAACTTGCATAATTAATTTTTGTTTTCATAGAATATAATTAAATATTTAACTGAAATCTATATTTTATATATATATTTATTTTGAGCATTTTTCTAGCCATGGATTGAAGAATGAGCGGTTTGTTTGGTATCGTTGAGTCTGAATAAGTGGTGTGTGGTGGAGCTGTAAAATATGCATTGTCTGAGCACGCCCAGGGAACACAGGGCAAGAAAGCATTACTGAATCACAACCCTGGTTGTTGAAGCCTTTTACTACACCTTTTCAGCACTTGAACCTCAGGTCAGGAGGTAGGCTTCTCAAGCAGGTGATGTGGGGGTAAAGACTCAGAGTTCAACAGTTGCCGAATAGCATGCAATAATGATTATTCAACTCAGTGCTTGTCTTTTATAAAAGAGAAATACTTTATTAAACCAAAACAAAATATCTCGCAAAGGCATATGCGCCTAGGCAATGGATTTTGTAAAAGGTAATACAGTAAAAATAGATATAAACTTATCGGGCTGAGAATAATCTCACAGGTGCAGGCTCAATGTAATTAATGTAAGCAAACTTCTGTGTCAGCAGCCTGTTCGCCAGTCCTTCCATGCCCCAGTCACTGGCAGCCCCCCCATAGCTTTTCCTAAAGTGAAAGAATCCCTATGTCTGGTGAATACAAGTTCAATGGATGGTACTGGATTTACCTGAGCTTAGCGCATCAAGGTCCTCCTGTGAGGCTCTCACTATTGAATGCATGTGTGATAGATAGCCCCACCTTCCTTCGATGTTGTTTGAAAACTCTAAGCGAATTGTGACTGGTTAGCGAGTGCAGCTGCATGGTACAGGTGGGGAACAGGCCTAAAGCAAAAGCCCCCTTCCCGACCTCCCAAAACAAATGATGATTCTACCCTTCGGGCCAGTGATTAGCGCCTTGACACCTTCAGGTATTAGTGCGCTTTACAAATGCTATCCTATCCTATCCTATTCATTGTTCGTCAACGACCCTCCTCTTGGCCTGCAAATTCATCCCATGATGTTAGGTGTAGTCTTTAGAGCCTGCAGACTAGGTCATGCTCTATCACTCTCGCCTCCTCCTTGGTTAGCACAGCATGCCTGTTATGGTTTAAGTGGGAATCAGGTGGCATCGAGACTTACTCCAGCATTGTGTTTTGTTCCTATGTCATTCCTTCTTCTCGCCGGCACACAGCACCAGTGGTGGTGTAACAATGATCGCAGAGGCAGGGAGACTCACTTTAGCACTCGGTGCGCTCTTGCATTGCTCCTACAATAATCTGCACTTCTGGTATGTCCCTTTTACTCGGGCACATCTGTTGGGCTCCTCTGGGCAATCACCTCCTGCAGGGATATCATCTTGATTTCCTCTCTGAGCAGGCTAGTCAGGCGCAGGAGCTGAGACAGTCCCATACCTTCTCCAGCAGCTCCTTGCAGACTTTCCCAGTGATATCCTATTCAGTGTGGGAGATTTGCTGTCAGTGACACAAGCCTTCATCTCAAGAATTCATACACTACTCTGCAGAGTACTACTTCTTTGATCAGAAAGAAGTGTGGAACCCAGGGGGATGTTTCAGTCCTGTTGCACATAGAGAATGTTGATTCTGCTATCAGGGTCCTGGAACTGTTTCCTCTCTTAGTGTAGCTCGCTTGTCCAGAGCAGACACAGTTTTTGTTTCAGGTGATTGTTTCCACTGTATTTAGTGATGGTATTTGTTAAAGTGGAGCCTCTAAAACATGAGCAGAACCACATTTTAAGGCCTTGCAACTGACAGCTATCAGATTTTGTGAGTATCACTTCTGGGAGAGACAAAGAGACAGGCCCTGCCTAGATGATTGCTTCAACAAAGAGCACGCACACTCCATCAAGCCAAATGCTGGTGCTCAGGAAGAGACAATCAGCAGGCCTCTGCTAAAATGTTCACTGGTGCATAGCTAAAACAGCCCTGTCTCCATCCTCCCACACCCTATTGACCGATGCTAAGTTCAAAGCTTAGGAATGCCAGCAATACACTTTGATAAGTATCAAAGGGAGAGGGAGGAAAAGTACTAGAGCCAGTTCACTTCCCCTGGTATGTATGTATGAATCAAAGAGAACTAGCTCAGGAGTGGGTGCTCCTAGCGTATGTTTGTATTGGAGAAAAAACACATTATGTTTTTAGGAAGTCCCTCACTCACCAACCTAGTTGGTGACATGCTTCATCATTGGGCCCCACCCAAGGCACCGAGTGCACCTTGGGTGTGCTACAAAGCCTGGATACAGCGGAGCGGGTATTGTACCGTGAGAGTGCAGTGAAAGTGGGTGAGTAAATATTAAAAAGACTGTCCTAAGGGTCCCACAGAGCAAAAATGACTATTTTAATGTATGGGCCCTTGGCAGTAAGTAAAAACGAGAGACGGAAACATACGCTAGGAGCACCCACTCCTGAGCTAGTTCTCTTTGATTCATACAGCAATACACTTTGCCAGTCTGGGAGGCTGTCCCTCAGCCCTCCATCTTGTGTTATGCTTTACCAGGGGCAATCCACAATCGATCCTTGTTGTTACTTGGTACTGTTTGAACTTAGCATGCACGTCTTAGGTGATTGCATACTGCTTGTGCCTTAGCTACCAGGGGTTGAGTAGAGATTCTCTCAGAGCCTTGTTTTGACCTAACCAGAGTGGAGTTATTGAGTTGATAGGGGTACTGCCTCCCAACGTAATAACCCCTTTTCTGACAGCTACCACCACTCCTCCCTGATTATGTCCTAGAATACAAATAGCAGCTCCAGGCCCTAGCAAGGCATGCTTGGTGCACCACTCCAGATCACAGAGCAGTGCTCGGAGACTCAAAACCTTTGACACAGCCTAGGCCTTAGCATGCGCATATGATTGCCATCCATGCTGGACACAAAAATCAGTATACCAGTGAAAAGTACAGTGTTACTCAAGCAAGTCTGTACATCTGTAAATCTTGTGGGGGACAGTCGGGTAGCTTGCCTGTTTTTAAGAGAGAGGTGTCTTCAGCAGTTTGGTACACGATTTGTAGGTAAATGCATGGTGAGCAGTCATCATTTGGTGTTCTTTATATGATGTGTACTCCTCTGGAACATTTTTGCAGCTGCTATTGATAGCATGTGATGTGCCAGTTGTCTGGAATTGCAAGCTACATGTGAAAGTGTGCTGCTTCCTCTACAACACGTAAGTTTAATAACTGTAGGAGCAGCTTTACTTTGCCCATTCTTTTTCCCTACTGTGGCACTTAATGACTCTCATAGACGAGGACTGTTTGGGCAGTGGAAGTGCTTACTTGGTGGAACTCTGCCCCCAAGCCTAACAAAGTGTTTCTGCATAGGTCATGCCCAGTGTCCAGAAGTTTGTACCATTCTTTCCAAGGCCCTGTGCCAAATACTTTCCCCTGATTTTCTAGAACTGAAGTTTGGTGAGGGTACTTTCAAAGATTATTCAAAAGCACCAGAGTCAGTTAACATATGATCGCATGTTTGGACCCATGTTAAAAGGTGAACATGATTACATAGAACAACAGTGCAAAGTCTTGAGGGTATGGCCCGAAGCGGACTGGCCTAGATAGACAGACCTTTAGAGTAGAAACTCAGGAGAAGCTAAAGCTCAAAGTACTAAGCCAATCTTTTATGACTGACACTTGCTTTGTGGTTGGACGATTTCACGGTGAGGCACATATGCTTTAAATTAGTATCCCTACAAGCACACTCAGTGTGGCTGTCCTGTTGCTAACTAAAGATTCAAGAGAAGACACTGGTAACCTACCATCCTGTCAACTTGTTACAGATCTAGTAGAATTACCCCAAATTCTGCCAGGCTGTGAATTTATTGATCAGAAAATGTTTGTTATAGTTCCTGTTGTCAAACTATAAATACATTTAACGCAGTAGAAAATTCCTTTCAGTATCAGCAGTGTATGTTGTTAGACCTGTCACCCTTATGGTGGTCTCACTTAAGTAGCCCTTTAAACATGTCTCATGCCTACCCCTGCTGAGCCTGTGTGGGCAGTTTACACTTCCAGGTTCACTTGGCTTTTAAAACCCCTTGGCAAGCCTTAAGCTCCCCTTATATTACATATAAGTCACCCCTAAGGTAGGCTCTAGGTGTCCTATAGGGCAGGGTGCTGTGTAATTGAAAGCAAGGACATGTACTTTGTGTTGCGTGTCCTGCTGGTGAAAAACACCCAGATTCATTTTTCACTACTGTGAGGCCTACCCCTCTGATAGGTTAACATTGGGAATTCCTTATTACACTTTATAAGCTGTAATTCCTGATTGAGAAGGAGTAGATCTGTCATGTTTCATATCACTGGAATGGTAATGATAAATTCTCTTTATTGATAAAGTCGAATTTATCATTATCCTTTAAAAATGCCAATCTTAGAAATATATCAGTTCAGTTTCAAACTTTATTCGGCTAATTAAAAAACAGCCATAAAAGTACATAATACCTTATTAAAACGTCACAATATAAAAAAGTAAGATAAAGTGTATAATTCAGAATAGCACATAATTCTTGTACATAATTTACTACTTCCCACGACCAGTATAATCTAATACATAGTACTTTTCCTGAAGTTGACAGCCTTCAAAATAAAAACAGCGAGATTAAAACACACTAGATGATCATTTAAAAATAACGAAAAATGCAAGGCCAATTTGTAATTCCTAATATTCTTTGCGGCAAAATTGGTTCAAGATAGTGACGCCTATAGCCAGAGTAAAAACTACAAAATAATACAAAGTGCATCATGCTTTGCTTGCTTACACGTCACAGGGGCAAGGAATCGACTCAGGTGGACACAACGTCATTAAGGGGAAAGCTACTGGTTGGTGCATAATGCTGAGCCGGAACCTTGTCAACACTTATCAATGTTGATTGTTGGTAACTCTGGACTAATAGTATTGGTATTCCTCATCCAACGAAAGAGACCTATAGATGCGGACTGTTGATTTTATCAGTTCCGAACTCATTCTAAGATGTCCGCCCTATGCCCAATAAAAGTAACATCTGACAGAGACTTCTAGCTGCAGATTCCTTACTTTTGAATTCCCCAGGCATCAGGCTGGATCCGGATATGTTTGCTCGAGCAACACCCCTTCGCACGCCGCCAGGTGGCTCCATTCGGCTCCGCGTGACGCAGTTGGCATCGTTAGCCTCATTTGATGTCTCATTCCTGTTTGTTTGTGGGTTTTTAACACCTGTTGAGGATTACCAGTCCACCTGCTCTGCAGATACATCCTGGTGTTCTAAAGGGTCTGTAGACCTCTCCCGGTCCTCTCCTGTGCCTAAAACATCTTGAAAATTAATAGGCGACAACATAGAACCCCTGGGTTCTACCGGTGCCGGAATTGGCGTTGAGTGATGCCGTTCCGACTCTGTGTCGTCTGGGATGAGGATGGGGCTGGAACTGCCGGTGGGCCGGGGAAGGTCGCGTAGGCACGACCGGCGCTGTCCTGGATCCAGAATTGCATTCCTAAGGTCCCACCTGCACCGTGGCTGGAGACAATGGCTTCTAATCTGATGGGGCCCCTGCAGGGCCCGAAGGCTCACCAGAGGCCTGCTCAAACACGTGGCGCATGGCCTTGTAAAACAGCCGAGGTGAAGACCCAGTCCGCTTGGGCTTCTTCTTTTGCCTCTTCCCCGAGTGTCCTAAGGACCTTCGGGTGGGAGGAAGAGGACTTTGGGCTCCAGCAGTGGTCCTGCGACCTCCTCTTCTTCGATTGGGACCGGGATCTCCTCGGAGTCTCGCTGTTTGGTGTCAACTGCCGGGCCGCAAGGAGCTTCATAGCCCGCTCCTGCAAGGCCTTCAGAGCCATGCCCCAACAGTCCGAGCTTCAAGTCGTGGTCCATCACGAGACACCAAAAGCAGACAAGGTGGGTATCGGTAACCGACATGGCGCGGTGACACGCGCCACACAGTTTAAAACCTGTCTTCCTCGAACACATCCCTTGACACATGAAGAAAAAAGGTTTGAAGTTGACAAAAAGTTGAAAAAACCTGTCAAAAAGCAACAGAGGGTTAGCTCCTTCCGGATCGGTGCTTAACTGGCAGGAAGAAAAGAACTGACATCCGCGCGCCTGGGTGACACCTATATAGGTGACCGCGACGTCATAACTGACGTTAAACAATGTAACGACGTCACATGGAGCCACCCGACGGCACTCGCAAGGGGTATTGCGCGAGCAAAAGTTTCCGGATCCAGCCTGACGCCTGAGGAATTCTAAGGTAAGGAATCTGCAGCTAGATATTTTCTCTACCAGATAAGGAGTTACTGAAGGTAAGTAACTTGTTCTTTAATCAGATTCTTGGTAAGTGTCAGGACCTTAAAAGGATCGTCCCACACTGACAGTTTAAAAAGGGTGCTAAACGAAGAATTAATATGCGACAACCACGAGGCATTATCCAAGGTTAAACAGTCTTAAATGATAGATTTAGTAAAACTAGTATCCGCTTTTGACCAGATAGAAAACCAAAGGAGCAGAGCTTTAACCAAAAGCAGATCCTCTAAGTATTGTAATCCAAGCTTTTTATGGACAATAAAGTTAGAATCAGAGGTGAGTAAACAAAGTAAGAGTTTGATAAAGCTAAATACCTCTAGTTGTAATTGCTTACTAGAGGTATAACCCCAAAGGCCGGCCCCATAGGTAGCAGTAGCTACGCCTTATATATCTCTACCATTTCTCTAATTGGCCGGCTACTCAACTTAGATGAAAATTTAAAAATTCCATTGGTATTTCTTCCCATTTTAGATTTTGCATTAGGAGCATGTTGGGTCCAGCTGCCATTGCTCTAAGATAGGACTCCCAAATAACAGAAAGAGTTTACACCAGCAATGGTCGTATTATCAATAAAGAAAGATGTACATTTTTTGGGTTTGTGCCCACAGATCACAGTTTTAGATTTATTAATCACCATACTCTTTGAGGCCATAAACTCCCCAAAGACACTCATCAATTTGTGTAGGCCAACCAGGGTCCTAGATATCAACACAGCGTCATCAGTATGTAATAACACTGGTATAGGACTCCTGGCAATGCAAGGAACATTGGCTTGTATGGCCTGTAACCAAGTGTGAAGAGGACCCTGCCCCAGTACCTTCCGAGGGCTATGACCCAATACCCATAACCTCCCCTCACTTACCTTTTTTTATCCCAGCACGACCGTGACGAACAGCTCCGACAGCCTCTGCCCTGGGAGAAAGAAAAGGAAAGGGTTAATCCGGCAGCCCTGACTCCGATGACATCAGGAGGGGCGGACTTAACAATACCACGGACCAACCAGGTGGCAGAGAGGGGAACAAGAACTACGTCACAGGAACTGAAGGTGGTATCCGCAGGGAAAACCCGGAAGACGCCGAGGAACACAGCGGGATGACGCGAAGAAGAGGAAGCACCTTTCACCGCAACAGACCCAGAGCCCAGCGGGAGCAGGAAGCGGTGTGCCCAAGGAGAGACGCCTTTGTCTACTGTCGAATCAGGGAACGAAGCTCCAGAGGTCTGGAGTGAAGAGTGGTGGTCGCCCTGGGGGGAGTGAAGACGCTGCCGCAACTCAGGAGAGTTGCGCTTCCGCGGTCGGAAACTAGCCGGGTGGGTGGAAAAGGGGTATGGGGATGGATAAACAGGGCGGCCTATGATCATCTTTATTAGGTATCTCTTGTTTGTCTTCCTTTTTTTGATTTGGCTCGCATTTTTCCTTTCGCTCAATAGTCCGTGATGAAACAGACTACTTAATTAGCGGGGACACTTGCTATGAATAGAAAGCTCGAGTTAATAACTAGGCAGAAGGGAATCGTTTCTGTAGAACCACGCTTGTTTTCTTTTTCTGTGCACACCTCCCATCTAGAATTCTAATCTTCCCCAGAGAGCCCTATAACTAAAAAAGAGAGAAAAAAAAGAGCACATAACCATCTTTTACTATACCCCTCCTAACTGGCACTCCCCGGTGTGGTAATGGTCCCTATCCTGCACCCAGGAACCTAATATTGTAATTCTTACCGCCATCTTCTTGTCTTCTTCCCCAAGATCCTGGGACACACCACCGAAGGGGGACGGACCTAAAGAGAAAGAGAAGAAGACAAGCGGAAGTAAAGAATGAAGAGCTGAATACTCCTTCAACATGTCTCTCTCATATGAATCTGACTATTGTTTAATAAACCGCCAAGATTGAGAAACACATCAAGCCTCCTAGATTTAATTTCCGCCCATCCCTCCCACACCAAGTATCTACCACATAATGGGGCCAAAACAGAACCCTGTCGAATGCCTTGCTCAACTTTGAAAGTGGGCGAGCATTCATCCTGTGTTCCATAGCTACTTTACTAGATTTAAGTACAAACGTGCATGAAAACTAACAATTGCTACTGAAGCACCAAGGGAAGTCAATGTTGAACATGAAATAGAGTGGTCAGCTAGATCGAATGCGACTTAGGTCCGCAAAGCAAAGATAAAGGGACCCCGATTTGGCCCAGGTATATTTCCCTCTAGGAAATGGGATCCTGCTAATCGGGAACCCAGTCAGTGTGCTCTCTCCCTAAATTGGACTATGGTAAGTACTTTGGTACCTTCCTAATTGGCTACTGGTGTATCCTTCTAAGTCCCTAGTATATGGTACTAAGGTACCCAGGGCCTAGGTACACCAGGGGTATCCCATGGGCTGCAGCATGTATTATGCCACCCGTGAGAGACCACTCAAACTGTGACTACAGCCCTACCATTGCAGCCTGCGTGAGCTGGTGATAGCACCATTCACAACAGATATAAGTCTCCTTATATCTAAGGTCACTGCACTTAAAAGCTATAAGTCACCCCTAAGGCAGGCCTTTCAATCCTGAAGGCTGGGTGCTTGGTTATACGTGTGAGGGTGCCCTGCATGAGCAGGATACCCCCTACCAACCCAGGAGTCGATTCTCCATGCTTTGTAAGTGCGGTCACCCATTTTATACATATAGTGGACATCAAGTAAATTACAAGCTGTCTAACAATATATTGGCTGCACCGAAACCGGTCATGTTTGGTATCAAGCATGTTGGAATCCTACCCCAACACCGATTCCAGTGTTGGATGTAGGATCCCATGTACTGGGGGGCTCCCCTAGGGAGCCCCCCCATGTATGCCCTGTGCCAGCCTTTCAGGGTCTAACAGCAAGCTAGTGCTGCTGCCGACCACAGATATTATTCTACCCTCCTGCTGCTGAGCCAGACTCGAGCAGGGGAAGGTAGAACAATTGGTTTCCTGTCACAGGGAGGTGTGACCACCTCCCAGACAGGACTTAATGTATTTTGCTAGGGTGTGGGCGCTTGCCAGCACCACCAGACTGCTTTGAAGGGCACATTTGGTGCCCTCCTTGCATACTCCAGTTAAAACCAGTTGGCTCCTGCTTTGGCGCGAAAATGGACAAAGGACTCGGGAGTATCCTCACCTCTGTCTAGCCCCTCCTCTGGGAGGGACCCCTGAATCGTCCCAACCCTATCCTTTGGGTACTTAAGGACTTACCTGTGGGTGGCTCTTCAGATTTGTCGTGGGACAAGATTCAGATCCGAAACCACTTCTACCTTTTGGGCACTTTGGGCTTCGCTTTGGGAACCGAGGCTGCATCTGGGAAGACCCCTGCTGCTCCTTGTCTCGTCATCCTTCCAGTCTTCTGCGTCGTCTGTGCCTGTGCTTCATCCAGGTTCTTCTCAAGGCCTGTGGGCATCAAAGACATCAAAGAAATCTTCCTTGGAGTGAAGGAGTCACTCCCCTGCATCTGCAGGCACCGCAACTAAGCAGACCGATCTGCTGCGCCTGGCGTCCTCCGATCTTCGAAAGGCCCAGCAACACAGGTGGTGGTTCTGCAACTCCCTCGAGGCCTGCACTGCATTCTCACTGAGTTTGAGGCCAGTATCCCTCGTTGGAACCGCTGGAACAGCACCCCTGTGCTCCGCATTGACTTGCCGTTGCCAAGGCTTGTTGACTCTTTCTCCAGAGATCTTCGGGCTCCAAGAAGCTCCAGCCTCCAGCATCTCTTCCTGCCAAGATCTTCGTCCTCACCGCATCCTCTGCACGGTGGGCCTTCATCTTTGGTGAGCTGGTGAGGTCCTCTTGCGCCTCCTGTGCCTTCGACCTGTGGGTCCTTTTGAGGGTCTTCTTTGGATCCAGTGGGCTCCCCTGTTTGCTCGGGGCTTGCTCTGACTCTCCTGCACTTGGTGAGTCCTTTGGACCTTGCTGATCCCGACACTGCATCTTCTACGTTTTCCACGTCTGTTGCTGCTGCCAAGGCTTGTTGGTGCTCCTGCCGGACACCGATCCCCTGGTTCTTGACTTCCGCCGTAGGACAGCACCGCCTGGTCCTCACAGCTGCAGCGACAAGGTCACCGCCAACCCTCCTGCATCTTTCCGTCATTGGTGTTCATTAGTCTTCCGTGCCTCCTGGTCACTCCCGAGTAGCATAGACTCTGTTCCCTCTGCTTGCAGGTACTCCTCTTCAAGAGTCCATCCTTGGATTCCACCGGACTCTTTCACCTTCTTTGCCAGCGACATCTTCACTGAAGTCCTCCATTGTGGTCTACGGCGGTTTCCGACGTCACTTCGCTCCTATGCACCTGGCTTCCCTGGTGTAGGTATCCTGGTTCCTGGGGTATCCACGGGTGGGGTGACTCTCCAACTTTCCATCTTCCACTGGATTTCTTCAGGGTCCTCTGAGAAGGGTCCTTTTTCTGCAAACTGCAACCGCGACCTCCCCATTGACTTGCATCGAATACGCCGCTGTGTTTCCTCCGTGAGGTTCCTGGGTACTACAGCGGGTGGTTCCTTGGATCCCCAGCTCTTCTAAGTCTTCTGGATCAAGTCTCGACTTCAGTCGCAGTTCGCATTCCACTTTATTAGTATATGGTTTGGTCTTCCCCTGGAGACCACTGTGCATTTGTACTACTTACCTGTTCTCCTTTTGAAATATTGTGTGTATTGTGTTGATATCTCCAGGTAGGAGATACACCAATATGTTAGTGAGTGTGTATAATAACTATAACAATTTTTATAACTACACTGTGTGGTTCTTTTTCGTTTAACCTACACTGCATGATTAGTTCTGGTAAAGCAAGCTACTTAACACTCCTGCTGGACTAAGCCTGAAGGCTGCTCTCCACAGCTACCACCCAGAGAGCTTTCTATGGTTGTCTAAGACCACTAAAATCACCATAAGGGTTGACTGGATTGGTGCAGGGTGCTTCACTCAAATAAGTGTGCACCATATACTAAGCCAGCCCCCTACATTCCATATCAGCAGATCTAAGTTAACACATTGCTCTATTGTCCCTAAGCCCTTTCTAAAGACAAACTGTACTGGGGTTAGGACAGAATTCTCCTCTACCCAGTCCTCTAGCCTCATCAATAAAACTCTGCTCAGCACTTTTACTGAGAAGTCCAGAAGTGAGATAGGGGGATCATTTTTTGGGTCGGACCTATCGCCTTTCTATAAATTGCTGCCACAATTGAAATGCCCCATGAAGGTGGGATTGTACAGATAGCAGCAGCATTAAACACCCTGGTCAAGATGGATCCCCATAAATCTGTGACAGTTTAGATGCATCTACAGGCTGGGGGACCAAGTCCCACCTCAGCAAGAGGGTCAAACAGCAGCGTTGCCAGCAACACACAGCCCGGTTTTGGTGTAGAAATATATAATGTTTCTGCTTTTAGCCCTGTGTGCCTGCAGCCTGTCTCCAAAACACGTCTGGGGCAGGTGACAGCTGGACTTTGTGCATTTTCTGTAGACAGCCACACACAAAGGGAGCTAAGGTGTGACTGATTGGCCATCCACATCCTGGGCAGGATGGGAGGGAGGAGCTGACACTTACACCTTAATAGGTTGTGTCCTGTTCCCACACAAAGGGCTACATACCCCCCTATAGTGAGTCTGGAGCCAGGGCAGACAGAAAGGACCTCTGTGCACTTCAAAGTCTTCAAAGGCACAACTGGACTTCTGACCCTACCACTTCAGTACACTACCGGACCTGTGAAAAACTCTGCCAGGGGGAATGACTAATATCTGCTACAAGGATGGCCACTCTGCTAGACTGCTGTTCTGGATGAACATCTTTTCTGCTGTGCTGTCCTGATGCCTGCGACCCTCTGCCCTGCTGAGGAATGATTGGACCCATCTCACTTGAACCCAGAGTGACTCCAGCGGCATTCTGACTTGCCCACTGTTCTAAGTCTCAGGGTCATCAAAGACTTCTTATCAACCTGCAACAGCATTTGGACTTTGCTTGCTGCAGGCTTTGCTCTGCCCATTGGTGCCAATCCAGTCCTGGGCCCTTGGAAGTGGGCATAAATTGCTGCACCTGATCGACGCCATTGCGCCAGTTTAACTGGTGCATCTCCCTTGATGCCGACACATCGCCGCTGCTGCACAGACCATGGTCGGCATATTGTCTCCAATTTCCAACGCATCTCTGGCTCCGCACCAACCTTTAACCTTCAACCCAGCTGTTAGACCTGGCACCATTGGCGTGGGTTTTCCCTGTATTTTTGCCTTTTGCCTCCTGTGTTTTTGCTGTGTGTTGGACTTCGTTTTGCTGGTCTAGATGGTTTGGGCACTTTGCCACTGTTGTTCAGTGCCTAAGTGCAAGTGCTCCCTTTGTAAATTGCTGTTATGGATTGGTGATTCCATGATTGGCACGTTTGATTTACTAGTCAGACCCTAGTACAGTGCACTGTGTGTGCCCAGGGCCTGTAAATCAAATGCTGCCAGTGGACTGCAGCACTGATTGTGCCACCCACATAAGCAGCCTGTAAATGTAAACTCTGGCCTGCCATTGCAGAGCCTGTGTGCAGTCTGGTACTGCCATGTCGACTTGGCAAGTGCACACACTTGTACCTCACACAAAATAATGGGACGCTAATTATTACAACAAAAACTACAGATTATGTGTACGGGGAAAAGGGAAGTCATTATCTTAAAGACGAGAACCCTCACTCACCCAAGGGTGACATGCTTCATCATTGGGTCCCCTCTTACACACTGCGACCGCAAGGTACACAGTATGGGCTACAGCTCTCCCTCTGGAGAGGAGCGTGAGGTGTTTACTGATATTCCCAATGTAAGCGATTGGGGTGAGGGGCAGAGTGCAAAAGAAAAACTAATAGTGTGTTAAAACTAGCTCATGGGTGACTAAACTCAATTTATTCCATGTCCCCATAGACTAGGGTTAAAAAGGTCAGTGATATATAGGACTGAATGTCCTATTCATCAAAGGTCAACATGTTTCTGCCAAATGACCAACAAGGTTCGCGGCATTCATCAGGACCTAAAGCAATGTCACTCTGCTGAACTTAGATAAAAATAAAAATAAATATAAAATGTATAAACACCATACTTAATTGTCATGGTTATTCTGACATGGTACCAGCTGCAGTCCGGTCCAATGTCTAGGCGGTAATATAATTTTACCTCCACCTTATGGGAGTTTCTACCTTAGATCACAGATTTCTCTAGTTCCTCTGTGTCCTCAATATGCGGCAGAAATCAAGGGGGCACACACTTGCCAGTCCCTAACCTCCCTTTTCTTACATGTTAGTCACCCCTATGGTAGGCCCAAGGTACCCCTGTGTGCAGGGTGCATTGTATGTGAAAGGTAGGACATGCCCTGATGTGTGTGGCATGTCCTGATAGTGAAATACTGCCAATTTTGTTTTTCACTATTGCAAGGCTACCTGCTCCCATAGGATAGAATGGGGAGTTTGTTTATAACATCTTATAAACATAACTACCCCTGGGGATAAGGTAGGGAAATAAAGTTTGGTATGCCTGAACTCAGAATGTTACAATGCACCTTTTAATGAGGGTGATTTTTACATTCTGTGTTTGAAAATACCACTTTTAGAAAGTAGGTATTTTCTTGCTTAGCCATCCAGTATGCCTCTGCTAGGTTTGTGTATTGCATGTCCGGCTTTGGAGTGTCAGGGGCTGTTGAGGAGCAGTGGCTCCAGAGAGCCTGATGAGTCAGGGCTGGGCTGAATTGGCCTGGCCTGGTCTGCATTTGGAGTGGTGGGAGGAGTAGCACCTGCACCAGAATAGGGCTGTGCCTGCCTTCCACAATGATGGCTCCGTCCCCCTCTGGTGTGTCTGGAGCCAGGGCTCACACTGACAATGGAGGTTGTTGTGCACTTGCAAAGTGTTTTGGCTGGGTACAGACACTCTCTGCCTTCAGAGAACAAAGGATATTTTGGTATAAAAATAGGGGCCCAAACCCCAGACTTTTAGATCACTTCTGGGAAATCAAGAGGAACCTTTGCCAAGGAGAAGAGCCAGAGAAGCTGACGAGGAATACTGCCTCTGTGCTGTTTGCTGTCTGAGGTTGGCCTGCAGTGACTACTTGCTGCCAAAGAAAGGAGAAAAGGACTTTGCTGTTTGCTGTGTCCCCTGCTTGAGGAAGATCTCCAAGGGCTTGAAACTGAGCTTGCCTCCTCTTCTGAAGTCTCAGGGACACAGAGACTTCACCACCAGCTCCCCTGAACTTCCTTGCTGGGAGTTCTGGCCTGCAAAGAGGTGCCTGCTGTTGTTTTGGACCTCTAGAGACTGTTTTCCGCTGGGAGCTGGAAGAATCCACGCATCGTCCCGGATCGTCGCATCGCTTCGAGGCGCCAAGTTTGTCGCATCGTTGGGGGACACAGTAAGATACCAACGCATCACCTCCCCACACAGTAATAAAATGCTGCATCACTCCTCTCCGATAAGGAACGACGCATCAGCTCCCCTGCACAGCAGTAAGGAACCGACGCATCATCTCCCCCAGAGCAAGGAACCGACGCATCACCCTCCCTGAGTGTAAGGAACCGACGCATCACCTTCCCTGCAGCCCGTTTTGTTTGTTTGCGTGACGCATCCCAGGTACTTTGTGTGAAAAGTGTCGCATCTGCAATTTGCTTTGAACTGAACTATTTCTACCATCTGAAAGTCATATTTTTATTACTGTATTGTGGATTTTGTAGTTTGGTCTTGTTTAGGTTTAGATAAAGATTACTTATTTTTCTAAACTGGTGTGGTGTCCATTTGTAGTGTTTTCACTGTATTACTGTATTTGTTCACAAATGCTTTATACACTGCCTCCGAGATAAGCCTGTCTGCTCGTACCAAGCTACCAAGGGGGTGAGTAGGGGTTATTTTAGAAGTGTACCCTAACGGGCGGGGCGTGGCTAGCGCCCGAGGAAGATGGCGGCTCTCCCGTGACTTGCCTGGGGACGCGGGGCAGTCTGAGGGATTTTCCTACGCTGGCTGTGTCATGAATCACCGCTAAATGAAGGACTGACAATCGGAACATTGGCGCTACAAGGTGATAGATATTTTAAATCTATTCTGAGGTGAATAGTCTTATCTTTCTTCATCGCGCCTTCAGCTGCTGCTCTGGTAACCGTCACCGCCTCTCCAATGCTTCGCGCGCTGAGGGAACAGCTTTCACCGTGAGGCGCGTATTTGCCCTTAAGGATTATATTCTTTCACCGGCAGTGAGGAGGCTCTTCAACAAAGGCAGTCATTTATAGGCTAAGCAACGTTTTCAGGTCTGGCCGTGTATTGAAGCGCAGTGCCCCCTTCCTGCTCCTCATAACGCTCTGAACCAGCTGAACAGAAGTAATTAATTTAAAGTTGCCAGCGCTGGGAAATTCGCTTCTAAAGCGCGGTGATGTTTCTTCAGAGCCGGCAATGAAGTATTTATGACAGGAAACTACCCGAGTAAAGGTCGGAATTCAAGGCTAAGGCATGAAGTGAATTTTGACCTTATGTCGACCCACAACGCTAGCCTGCATGCTGAGGAGATTATTTTCAATGCACATTGTGTCTTTCTAAGTGGCAGTACCTCATTTATTTACTGACTTTCACCTATTGACATGAGATTATTTTTATCGTGTGCTGAATTCCTTCAACAGCAGAAATGTTTTATTCATTTAATGACCTGATTATGGACGTTTCATACTAATAGTCATGTAGAAAAGTGTTTTTGGTCATTAATTTCATGCGCTTTTATTAACAGGTTTTGGATGGGCATTTCTGTAACCATGTTTTTACGTTGCTAAAATATGCATGCGCTAACTTCTACATTTCTTAACTGAGCTCTTCTCAGAGCCTACAATATTCATGAGTACATCACGAGACTCTTTATTCAAAATGGTTCTTTTAGAAATCATATTAAGCTAAGCATATGGTATGGTTTGCATGGGTTTAAACATGTTCTTGCAATACATTGTGGTGAATTACATTTCATACATGTAATCTCTTCCCTTTAAGCAGATAAGATATCACCTTTATATATCACTCCATGCCTATTGGTAAATATATGTGTTGATATTGTACCCTACGCCAAAAGCTGGCAAATTCTGTTATAGTGTGCCCAGCACACTATTATTGAGTGAAACTGCGCACTTACATTATACTTTACAGTTTTACAGAATCTTTTCTGTATAGGCTTTAATTCTTCCCATTGCATGGGGAGGTTAAAAAGAGTTTCTTCATTACAAATATCCTCATATCGTAGATTTCTTGTCCATTCAAGGCCACGTGTCAACTTCATTAGAATGGAAGTCTCCCAAGTATCACTGCCCAAAACAACTGCTTCTTCGACTACGACTCCTGGCACCTCTTCTAATATTAAGGCAACAACTAAACGCCTTAAGCAAAATCCACCTTCTCCACCGAAGCCCTCTACGCCTGTCTCCATGGATCTCCTTCTGGAGGAAATTCGAGCTCTGAGACCATTTGTCGAGGAGACAAATTCTAAAATACAAATCTTAACTGATGGATGGGAAAAGTTGGAGGAAAGAGTCACTAAGGTTGAACATAATGTGGAAACCCTCAGTGCATGTTGTAACAAGGTAGACATCTTTCACTCCCAAATTACATCCTTGCAAAAACAGGTTGAAAACATTGAAAACAGAAATAGACGTAACAACCTTCGCATTTATGGCCTATCGGAAGGAACAGAAGGATCGGATCCCATATCCTTCTTTCAAAAATTTCTACCGACTGTACTGAATTTACCGGAGGGCACTAATCTTAATATACAACGTGCCCATAGATTGGGCCCAACGCATTCAACACCCTCAAGCACGAAGAGACCGAGAGGAGTTATATTGTATTTCCTTGAGTATACGGATCTTCTTAAAGTGCTTTCTGCAGTTAGGCTCCTGAAGCGTATTTCATTTTCAGGTCACCAACTATTCTTTTCGCAGGATTATGCCAAGTCCACAGCAGATAGACGCAAAGAATTCCTCGACATGCGCCCAGCATTGCGCTCAATTGGAGCACGTTTCGGATTACTTCATCCTTGCTTGTTTAAAGTCACTCTCAACAATAACACCACGACTTATGAGGACCCAACAAAGTTGAGGAGTTTCCTCAGAGCACAATGCCCAGAAAAGATGGACATTTCAAGCACTCGCTTTAAATAGTTTCTATTTTGGAGTATATTTAATTAGGGATCAAATCCTCAATGTGTTGTTTCAACTACAGAAGTTTAGTATAGTTTTGCCATGATATAATGGCTTCTTTTGTTCTCATCACCCTCCAAATATTTCTTCCTCCGTTATATATTGGAATAGGGTTTAGCGTTTCGGTATGTAGTTCACTTACAGAATTCTGAAATGGATTTCTGCCATGGTATAATAGTTTGTTGTTTCTCATTGCCTTTTTCCATTTCAGGTTATAATCTTGTAGTCTCTGATGTCATAATGTGTCATGACATGTTTTCTCCTGTCTATATTTACCATTTTTTGTTCCTCTTTGCACAGATACTAACCTCATGTGCGTGACCTTTTAGTTTTGATTGTTCTTTACATCCCGAAGTCTCCCCCGCCTTACCTCATGGGGTCTGGGAACGTCATCGTTCCATGTGGTCTCTCCCCCCCCCATTCTTCCATTGTTTTGACCTCTATGTGAATATGATCCTTTTTTTCATATTCTTCTTTACAGCTCTTACCTCTTCTTCTTTATTCTTTCCGCCTTCTTCTTATCAAACATGTTTCTGTCATTTTCCTCTTTCTCTAACCTCGCTTCTTCCTTTTCTTTATCTTTTCTATTCCTTCAGTTTCTCTCAAATGGTTTTAACTTTTAATATCTTCGTACATATTATAAGGCTTACTCCAATGTTTTTTATTGTTGATTTTCCCACAAGTAATATTGTTCATAATATACAAGACTTTATTGGTTCACTTATGTTTTTATTACTTTCATCTCACAAATGTTTTTGAAAATTGTCACATGGAATGTCAGAGGCTTGAACTCCCCCATTAAGAGACAGAGAGTCTTATCTCACCTCTCCAAATTAGATGTTAATATTGCGTTATTGCAAGAATCACATCTCACAGATGTCGAATCATTAAAACTCAAAAGAAATTGGGTTGGTGAAATCTTTTTCTCACCAGGAGATGGCAAAAGGAATGGGGTAATAACTCTTTGTCACAAATCACTGAATGCCAAGCTTGTATCACAAGAATCCGACACAGAGGGTAGGTGGATTCTCACTAACCTCCTGTTGGGGAAGACTCCTTTATCTCTACTTAACATTTATGCCCCTACAAGCGGTGATACCACGTTTTGGTCTCGTATATCTCAGGTATTGCTCAAACACCCATCAGAAAACTTTATTCTTGCAGGAGACTGTAACCAGGTGATGGACCCTTTTATTGATAGGAACTCCAAATCTCCCTTTATCCCAAACACACCACACAAGGTCTTCACACGAACTATTCAACAAAGAAACTTATTAGACTCATGGCGTCTCTGCAATCCATCCACAAGAGAATACTCTTTTTTCTCCTCTCCACATCAAACACAATCTCGAATTGATCATATTTTTATTTCACGCAACATCTCCCAATCCTTACGTTCTGCTGACATAGGCCCTATACTCATCTCGGATCATGCACCGGTTTCAATTCAATTAGACATTTTAAATCATTCCACATTACCAAAAAAATGGCGTTTCAATAACTCCTTACTCCTTGACCCCAATTTTACTTCATCTTTTACCTCTTTCGCTCAGGAGTTTTTTCACATTAATTTAACGAATGATGTCTCCTTTCATACGGTGTGGGACGCTTTTAAGGCCACCGCTCGGGATTTCATCATTAGATTTGTGACAAATAAACGTAAAGTCTCCCGCATATTACATAATACACTTCTAGCTAAGATTAAAAAACTTGAGCACTCCTTCCATACCTCCAAGTCGAAGGATTCCCTTAAAGATCTCATTAATGCAAAAATCGCCTTTAACGAATCCACTACAGAACAGGCTTCCCTATACTTACTGAAATCCTCAGCGAAATATTATGGCGGCCAAAACAAATCAGGCAAACTTTTGGCCAATTACCTAAAGATCAAACAGCAGAAACTTCATATTGATTCCATTATAGATGATAGCCAAGCATCGAAATTCAAAGACACTGAAATACTTCAAGAATTTGTACATTTTTACCAATCCCTTTACACACCAGAAAACACACCTTCAGATACAGACATTTCCCAATATTTCTCCACGATTCAAAAACATATTAATCCCCAATTAGACTTAGCCCCTTTGGAAGCTGAAATCACACAAGAAGAATTATTAAATGCTTTAAAAACCCTTAAAAAGGACAAGGCCCCAGGCCCAGATGGCTTCACAGTAGAATTTTATTTACAGTTTGTTCATCTATTACTCCCACACTTGCACACTCTTCTCTCTTCCTTTATTGCTTCTAGTAATTCCACTGGCTCTTTTTCCGAAGCCTTGATTTGTCTAATACCAAAGACTGATAAGGATTTACGTTACTGTAAGAATTATAGACCCATATCCTTAGTTAACGTAGATTATAAAATTTTCTCGAAAGCCCTAGCACTAAGATTAGAACCATATCTTCCAATGCTGCTTGGAAAGGAACAATCAGGTTTTGTCAAAGGTCGCAACATCACTGACAATACACGCCTATTCTTTGACATTTTATCTAAATCATCACATTATCCAGACTCCTTGGCGGCAATTGCGTTAGATGCAGAAAAGGCCTTTGATAGAGTTTACTGGCCTTTTATCTTCCACGCTCTCAAGTGGTTTGGATTTGGGCCTCAAATCATTTCGTTAATATCCTTACTTTACTCCGAACCCAAAGCCGCCATATCTACCAATGGACTCATCTCCCCCTACTTTAATCTTAAACGAGGAGTGCGCCAGGGATGCCCCTTGTCCCCTTTTCTTTTCAATTTGGCCTTAGAACCCTTTCTCTCAAGAATACGTCAAAATAACTCAATCACAGGTTTTGCCTCAGACCCCCAACAAATTAAACTGTCAGCCTATGCTGATGACATTTTGGTTTTCCTCTCTCAACCACAATCGTCACTAACTGCTTTCATGGGAGAGGTGGAGACCTATGGATTGGTATCTGGCTATAAACTGAATGAAGGGAAATGTGAGATATTACCCTTAACCAAATACACCTATAAGGAAGATTTTAAGATCTCCAACTTTACTTGGAACCCTAAACATATAAAATATCTTGGCATTTGGTTCTCTCCCTCTATAAAGACATCTATCTCTTTAAACATAGACAAATGTTCTGCTAAACTCAAAACATTGGTCGCAAGATGGCATCCCCTTCATCTTTCCTGGTGGGGTCGTTTAGACACAATCAAAATGATGTTGACTCCGATAGTTTTGTATACCCTTTCCAACATTCCACTTTCCATCCCATCTAAATTCTTTCAAAAGATCAATTCTATTTTGACTTCTTTTCTATGGAACGCTAAAAAATCAAGAATGGCATTACAGAAATTAACAAGACCAAAATCTGAAGGTGGGGCCAATTTCCCTCATTTCTCTAATTATCACAAGGCCTTTCAGCTACGACAATTATCGAACTGGATTGCTAATCAATCTGAGGATAAACCTCTCTGGGTGGATCTTGAGACCTCATTCTTAGCTCCCTTTTCATTTCAGGAATATCTCTCCTTTACTCGCAAACCACAAAAGCTCTCTACCCCTATAATCAAGCATTCCTGTAGATTACTGTCCACTGCACCCCACTTAATGATACATAATATAGGTACTTTTCTCAACTCCTCAATTTGGCACAACAAACACATCCTTCTCAATAGGAAACCTATATATTGGAAGGTTTGGAGAAACAAAGGCCTACTTTGGGTTCATCAATTTTTTGATCAAGGCACACCCATTCAATTTACGCAATTACAAACTCTTTACCATTTGCCTTCTTCTTTTAAACTCAAATTTTCGACTTTGCAGAACGCAATACTTGATACTTATGCTAAACTCAAATCTTCACCTTCCTCACACTCCCACCCCCTTTTCCCATGGCATAACCTTTTGCACATAAGCCCCAAAGCGTCCACCATTTATTCCCGTTTAATGATACCTCCTGGGATACGTGACAAAACCAAAGTGGAACTCTCATGGGAAGCAGATTTGAGAATGGATTGGCCCATCTCTTTCTGGAACAGAATCTGGACGAAACTTAGGAAATCATCCAGAGCGGCCAGTGCAACACAAACTCTCTTCTTTATTTACAACAGATTGTTTCTTACCCCCACGCACTTACATAAAATTCACAGCACAAATCTTAACACCTGCTGGACATGTTCCCAGGTCAACGCCGATCTCCATCACATGCTGTTCACATGTCCACATGTTCTTATATTTTGGAAGCAGGTCTGGCACCAAATCAACACTATATTTCACACCACAATTCCCCTCTCCCCCACAAACATTTTTCTAGGCAGTTTAATACTGGATTGGAAAGCGAGTCAATCCCAGCGACCACTTATTGATTTGTTAATAGCTGTAGCTTTTCAGCAAATATCAAAAAACTGGAAAGATTCCTCTAAATTATCCTATTTAGCTTGGTGGTATGCTGTGTGCCACAATCATCGCCTTGATACAGCACTCGTCCATCCTATCTCTCTTGCTACTAGACGCTCTCACCTTTGGGGCCCACTCACACAATTTCTAGACGATACCGTGAAGAAAACTTCTCTACCTGCTCCCACACAACAAGAGGTTACCAAGCCTCCTTGACTTCCGATTGATTGTCTATAATTATACTTGATTTATCATCTCTATAATAATTTTTAAAATTGTGTATTTTTGACATATACTGTTATTTATGATTTCTGTGAACCTTTGATTGTATTCATATCTCTTATATATTATCCTTTTACCATTCTAGTGGATATTATATATTATTATTATTCTTTATTGTATTTTTATGTATTTATGTATTAACAAACAAATGTATATATACGAAGTATTGTTCTTTTTATGATCATAGTAATTCTCTTTTCAATAAACCTTTTCTTGAACTTAAAAAAGAAGTGTACCCTAACTAAAAGCAAGGGTCCCTATTTGGAAAAAGGTACCTACCTCTGCCAACTAGAGACCCCCATTTCTAACACCAGCGGTTCGACGCTGATGCATCACCTCCTTGCTTCCCGCATTTCGACTCCGTCAATGACGTATCTAAGGTACTTTGTCATTTTGGTCTTATTTTATTCATTAAAACATAAGCTATTTTCCGAAACTGGTGTGAAGCCTTTTTGTGGTATTTTCACTGTGTTACTGTTTGAAGTGTTGCACAAATACTTTACACATTGCCTCTTAAATTAAGCCTGCCTGCTCTGTGCCAAGCTATCATAGGGTGAGCACAGGTTAATTTATAGTGTTTATCTGACTTACCCTGACTGGGACTGTGGTTCCTGCTTGGACAGGGTGCATACCTCTGCCAACCAGAAACCCAATTTCGAACATATATGTACTGAACTCACTGTGCGTTTCTCTCTTGGTTATGTGAATTCTTACTAATTTGGGATAGTTTTGGAATACAATGTCACCTAATCTCTTCTCTTCAGGAAAAAATGTGAAAACTAAAAGTTTCAGTGCTCCCTTAATTATTTATTGCTCTGGGCAATGTAACCTCCCATTGGAGGTGATTCTGATCAGTCGGAGAATTACTTACTCTCCTCAAAATATTCCTACTGAAGGCTTCCACTCTTAACTTTAACTTTTAGCTGTTGAATGTCCATCTATGTCTTTGCCTACGAACTGCTCTGGCCTTCTCCTCCTCTCTTCCTTAAACTCCCTACTGCCCTTGCTCTCTTAAAATTGTCATTTTGAGTTAAGTCTCTCCTCTTCTCCTCAGCATATTGTTGACAGGATATTTTGCCATTGTTGGAGTTATGCACTACAGTTAATAAAATAATTTCATAATGAAACAAGCATTGGTAAAACAGTAGGTCTGGCTGTGGAAAGTTAGTACAGTAGTTACATTTCTTCATTTTATTTTTTATTGCAAACTTATGCCACAAAAATACAAATTAACGAACACTAGATGCTGGCAGCTGTATGCTTGAAATTAAAATATAAGATTTAAAGTTAAATTGGACATTGTGTATAATTGTAATATACATGTGTGGGTGCTTCCTAACATGCAGAACGGTATAGAAACCCTTTTTAGTTGAATGCCAAGCATAGGAACATATTACTCCTTCTACCACAAAGAAAAGGTACTATTGACTTTTAATTATTGTAACCTAAAGGCATAGTTTAAACACACATTGATGACTAAAAACTGTGCTAAACGATAATGAATGCAAAGGAAAGAAATGGTAAAGAAAAGTATTGGCCCATCACCTCTGGCACCCAAGTGCACTTCTTTTTAGCTGAATGTGCATATTCGATCAGGCAGAATTCAATGACTAACGGTGCTAACTAGCCAATGTCTGAAGTAGACTGACCCCATTACTCCTTGTTCTAGGTTGTGGTGGATGGAAGCAATGCGTGAACAACAGTTGAAAAGACTAATTGATGAATAGGGTTGACGCAAAGCCCCTCTTAATATGTATATATTTATATATCTATATATATATATAGTTTAATGATTTATTTTGATTACATGAAGCTCATGCTCTACCAGATATGCTGCAGATCATTGGTCTAGATCAATGCTAATCTATATTATTGTGTATTTTAAAATTACACTTCACTTCAGTACTATTGGGTGTCAGGCTGTTGAAGGTTCACCAGTCTGCCTCCATCCTTTCTCATTTCCTTTGTTGTTGATTTTTGGAAAGTCTCTCTAGCTCATGTGTTTGTGTATTAGCACCCCTTACTTTAGGTTCTTCCACAGGGAAAATTAAATATAAGGCAATGGCAATGATTTTGCAACGGATTTGTACACGTTGTTGTCCTAATAACATTACTGTTAGGTAGCCATATCATTGTTAATATTGTATTTTCTTCTTTATCATTTTCTTTTAAGCGGTTGAAAATAAACATGCTGATATAGTGCAACTCTTGCTCAAACATGGAGCAAACATAAACGGATCACATTCTTGTTCTGGATGGAATGCTTTGCACCAGGCTTCCTATGAGGTATTTATTTATTTTTGTTCATATAATATTCTTTCTCTTTTTAAACGTGACAATTTATGCTTTGTATCTTTCGCTTTTATTATGTTTTTTCTTTAGGCTGCCTCTGTGAAGGCAGTTTAAATGCAGCTTAAATGCCAATGGTATGCTGACAGTAGCTGTTGGTGGGGGGCTAATGATGCTGAAGTCAGTGAGTGAAGATTCCTGGGCAGCAAAGTTCATATCGGCCAGGGAGCAAATGAGTGCTCTAGATTGATCCTCAGACATGGCCAGTGATGTTTGAGAGAAGCCTGACGCCCTAAGTGTGAATAGTGAACAGTGACCATTCAATTTAGTCTACGATTGTGACCATTTGTGAACAAGTTTTAAGAGAGAAACTACACATGAATTAGACTGAATGCCTTTTGTTAGTTTATGTATTCGCAAGGATGACATATCTGAATTGAATGCTATCGAAAATAATGTGTTTCAAAGCTCTGGACAAATAACTGGCTTACCTATAATGGTAGTTCATAAGTGTCCTTGTTAAATACATGAACACTGAATCTCCTCCTGAGAGAGGACCCAAGGACAACTTATTTCAAAGGCACACTCTCTCAAAAGCAAACAACATGCAGCCTACATATCTAAAGACAATGTTCCCCGTTGTTTTAAAAAATTGAATTAAAAACTATGATGAGCTATAAACTGACAGGGGTTATGAACTCGTTGTAATTCTCTGTTTAGAAAGGATAACTACAAAATGTATTTCCAAGGAAGTTGCCTCATAGAAAATGTGACACTGTCAGTTTAATGCAACAGTGTGCAGCATATTCCATAATGCAGTGCACATTAGGATCAATTAATGTTGACCGGCAAGAGAGCAAAAGGGTCTGTCTCACTCTGCTTCCTTATATATCTTCTGGTCTTAATATGGGAAGAGAGTACATTATTCAATAGTTTTGTAAAGATCTCTGACAGAACTAGAATTACACATTTGTAAAAAAAAAAATCTCCCTCATGGGATCTTCATTAGTAATCACAAACATTCATTGGGCAAACAAGCTCATCCTCAAAGCATGAGACGATAAATAATTTATAAGATGGAATGGTCGAAGGAAACCCCAATAATTTCAACAAATAAGTTCTAGAAAGATACTTCACCCAGGTAAGACTTTGCATACTAATATGTTGCTCCACGTACAGCATTGCCTCAAAGGGCAGTCAAGATTCACTAACGCGAACTTGGGCTGAGAAATATCCACTTTATGTCGAGCCAAATGAGCTGTACAACCAACAAGAAAGGTTTTGGTGTCTGCCTATACCCAAAGGCTATAAATATATATGTAACAATATATAAATATTTTCCTTTAAAATACTTCCATTATGAATTGTTGAGCCATCACTGACGTTGTCATTACGTCCTCCAGGCTCCCCAGCAAGCTTAGACCTAGAAAATGTCTTCCTTTGGTATTCCGGTGAAATGCTTAAGCATAAAAGCTATGGTTTACATTCCCCTGGTGCCGTTGGCATAATTTCTGATCAGTTTTTGGAGCTGATGTCCTGGTAACTTTTTGATGATGCCGCTAGTCTTTTGTTGGTGGATTTTAAAATAGGGTGGAGCTCTACCTCTTCCCTACTAGACTGGTGCCCTCTTTTCTTCTTACAAAATGATAGCAGAAAGGGCCCCTTTCAGTTGGAAGAGAGGCATGTTTCTTTTTTTATGTCAAGCATTGATTAACATTGTAATACGTGCATCATAACACATGCCTCCTTCTGATTTTAAATATTTCAGAGGAAGAAGAAAGATGGCGGCGACTTTCAGCTTTTAAAGTTGTAAGAGCAGGCTAGAGGCAGAAGGCACGGTTTGGCGCCAGTTTCGTCTGCAGCAGGGCTTCTGTTCTCGGGCAGCGGGTCTTCTTTGTCTTAGTCTTCTTCTTGTCCATCGAATCTAAGTTTCCAGATGTAGGGATGCCACCTAAATACTAAATTTAGGGCGGTAAAGGGAGTGACAGGTAGTGGCCATTGGGTTACCTACCTTTAGAATGTCTACACCCTCTAAGTGAACACTTCCTTTGAGAAGGGGCGTTACCTAGCCCTGATAGGTTGTTGTTCCCCCATCTCAAGATGGTGGATTTCCAGGAGAAGGGTTTACATCGCCTGCCACACCTTAGGGGGGTGCTGGCTGAATGTGGACACTCCTCCTTATCTAATTTTCCCACATGTCCTCCTGCCAAATGTGGAGCAGACCAGGGGGGTTGGCATCCCCCACTGTCTGGGGAAACCTGGGCTGAACTTCAAAGGCGGCAACACCTTTGAAGCTTCCCACTCTGAAATGCCATTCCGGCCTGAAGGAGGTGTGAAGCACCTCTGACCAGAGCAGGCTTTGTTTCTGGCCTCTGAGAGCACAAGCTTTCATCCCATGAGGTCAGAAACATGTCTGGTGGTGGCAGGCTGGCTATGACTAGTCAGAGACCACACCAGTTCTTGGTAGGTATTCAGGGGACCCACATACATCCCACACTGACATCAGTGAGGATTTATTAAGACAAGATGTTTGGTACCAAACGTTTTAGGGTACAGTGAAGCCATCATGGAGCTAGGAAACTCGTAATGACAAATATCCAGCCCATGTACTTTTTATAGCTACCCTATGCACTTATAATATCCAAGAATGGCTTAGATATTGCAGGGTCATATCGGCTCATGTAGATATACCCACACATGGGATATAGTGCACCCTGCATTAGGGCTTTAAAGCCTGCAGTAAGGGTGACTTACCTATATGTCATACAGTGTCTATGGGCTGGCACACAGGGCTGTGTGCCATGTCGACTCTTCTGAGTTCTCTGCACCAAGACACACCGCCTGCAATGGCAGTGTGCATGGTCTTAGTGAGGGGTCCCTAGGTTGGTATAATACATGCAGCAGCCCTAGAGGACCCCCTTCAGTACCCATGCCTGAAGTACAAGGGGTACTATTTACTAGGGACTTACAAGGGTTGCTGAAGTTGTGCCAAACATGGTACAGTTTTGGGAAAGAGATATGGCACTTGGAACCTGGTTAGCTGGGACCCAGGGCACTTACAGTTCGAAATCACATCAGGCATCAAGCAAAAAGTGGGGGCTAACCATGTCAAAAGAGGCACTTTCTTACATGACCCCTCTCCCCAACGAAAGAGTATGTAACTAACCTTTCCCTGGGGAGTCTTCATCATCTTCTAGTGGAAGAACTTGGAAAGGCCATGTGATTTGGCATGGTCAGTCCCAGGTCTGTCTTCCACTACAAAATCCTTTCCCTGTAGGGATATGGACCACCTTAACAATTTTGAGATTTCTCCTTTCATCTGCTTGAACCATCTGAGAGGTCTGTGGTCAGTTTGGACAAGGAAGTGTGAACTAAACAGGTATGGTCTCAGCTTCTTCAGGGACCAAACCACAGCAAAAGCTTCCTTCTCAATGGCACCCTAACGCTGCTATCTGAAAGCAACAGGTTGGTCATGGCCATCATCATTGGTCTCGGATCTGTCTGCACTATGAACAGCTTGATATATCTGGAGCTTCTAGAACGTTTGCTGAGCACATTGCTTCTTTCAGGGTGTCAAGCGCCTTTTGACAGTGCACTGTCCAGTTCACATTCTTGGGCATTTTCTTAGAGGTCAGTTCTGTGAGGGGGCCACAATGGGCCCATATCCCTGCGCAAACCTCCTGTAGTACCCAGTCAAGCAATGCCCTGACTTGGGTCTGGGTGGTTGGAGCTTCTCAAGCCATAATAGTCTGGATTTTGGGTTGTAGTGGCTGAACTTGGCTTCCACCCACAAGGTGGCCCAAGTATACAACCTTTCCCTGCCCTATCTGGCACCTGCTTGCCTTGATACTGAGGTCTGCACTCTGTAGAGCCTTCGGGACCTTTTGGAGGTGGATCAGGTGATCCTTCCAGGTGGAGCTAAAGACCACAATAACATCCAGATAAGCTGCACTAAAGGTTCCAATCCAGCAAGGACTTTATTTACCAAACTCTGAAAGGTGGCATGGGGCATTCTTTAATCCAAAGGGCATCACAGTGAACTGGAAGTGCCCATCTGGGGTTGAGAATGCTGATTTCTCTTTCGCTCCAGGGGTCAGACCTATCGGCCAGTACCCTGAAGTGAGATCAAAAGTACTCAGATATTTGGCTGTCCCTAACCTGTCAATCAGTTCATTCGCCCTAGGAATTGGATGTACATCAGTTTTTGTGACTGCATTGAGGCCCCTATAGTCCACACAAAACCTCATTTCTTTCTTTCCACCCTGGGAATGAGGCTTGGGGACTAAGACAACTGGGCTCGCCATGGGCTCTTTGGGGGTTCAGTGACACCCAATTCCAGCATCTTGCTTACTTCAGCATTGATGCTTTCTTTGACATGATCAGACTGCCTGTAGATTTTGTTTTTGACAGGTAGACTGTCAGTGTCCACGTCATGTGTACAGCAGTTTGTCTGACCGAGGGTCAAAGAAAAGAGCTCAACAAACTGATTTACGACTTGCCTGCAATCAGTCTGCTGTTGGTCAGTGAGGGTGTCTGAGAGGACCACTCCTTCAACTGTGCCATCGTTAGGGATGTGAGAGAGGAGGTCAGGGAGAGGTTCACGCTCTGCTTCCTGATTCTCATCAGTGACCATAAGCATGGTCAAGTCAGCCCTGTCATTATAGGGTTTCAGGCGATTTACATGTATGACCCTCTTGGGGTTCCTACATGTGCCAAGGTCCACCAGATAGGTGACCTCCCCTTTTCTTTCAAGGATATGTCAGGGCTGAGTCCATTTGTCCCAGAGGGCCCTAGGAGCCACAGGCTCCAAAATCCACACCTTCTGCCCTGGTTAGAACTCCACCATGGCAGCCTTTTGGTCATACCAGAACTTCTGGAGCCTTGGCTGGCGTTAAGATTTTTGTTGCCTTTTTTCGTGTGCTCGGCCATCCTGGAAAGGAGGCTGTTGGACTTGGCCCTTTTGCAGGGTTATCCCTAAACTTTTTGCTTCCTACTCCTATTTTTTCCTGACCTGTTTTTGTTGGCTATAGGACTCTGGGCACTTTACCACTGCTGATCAGTGTCAAAGTGCAAGTGCTCCTTGTGTAAATTGTTATTACAATTGGTTCTCCCTGATTGGCATATTTTATTTACTGGTAAGTCCCTAGTAAAGTGCACTGAGTGTGCCAGGGCCTGTAAATCAAATGCTACTAGTGGGCCTGAGGCACTGATTGAGCCACCCACATGAGTAGCCCTGCGCGCAGTTTTAAACTGCCATGTCAACCTGGCAAGTGCACCCACTTGCCAGGCCCTAACCTTCCCTTTTCTTCATGTAAGCCACCCCTATGGTAGGCCCAAGGTACCTCCCTGGGCAGGGTGCAGTGTATGTGAAAGGGAGGACATGTACTGGTGTGTGTGCCATGTCCTGATAGTGAAATACTGCCAATTTCGTTTTTCACTATTGAAAGGCTCTGTCCCATAGAATAGAATGGGAAATACTTTGTAACATCTTACAAGTATAACTTCCCATCTGGCCAAGATAGAGAAATAAAGTTTAGGCTCTCTCAGAATTTAATAACACATCTTTTAGTAACAATGGTTTTTGAATTATGTGTTTGAAAATGCCACTTTTAGAAAGTAGACATTTTCTTGTTTAACCATTCTGTGTGCCTCTGCCTGTTTGTGGATTGACTGTCTGGTTTTGGAGTGACAGGGGCTGGGGATGTGCATTCACTGTAGACAGCCACTGGGGCTTGGCCGCATTCAGAGTAGTGGAAGGAGATTTCCTTGCACCTGAATAGGGCCTGTCTCCCTTGCACAATACTGTCTCCACCCACTGTGGTCATACTACACCAGTGTGGACAGAACTGGTTTGAACTGGGCTCAGAGACCCTTGCACACAAGAACAAACACAAAATGGGGTATAAGTGGCAGACCTTAAACCCAAGAACTTAAGCTCACTTCTAGACTCAAGAGGAACCTTTGCCAAGGACAAGTACTGGCCTTTTGCTGTGTGCTGTGTGGGGTTGGTCTGCAGTTGTTGTTTCTGCCAAGGAGAGGAAAAAGACTGGAACTTTGGTTTGAACCTGCTTGAAGAAGATCTCCAAGGGCCTGTGTGTGCTGGCCTCCTGTTCTGAAGTCTCAGGGACACAAAGACGTCACCCCCAGCTCCCCTGAACCCTCTTGCTGAGAGTTATGACCTGCCAGGAGATGCCTATTCCAGTTTTGGGCCTCTGGATGTGTTCCTGCTGTTGGGAGCTGGAAGAAACCTAAGGGAAGTAAGAAAACCTGTCTCCGACGCCGTCAGCGACACCGCTGTGATGCCGCGACCTGCACTGAGGCCCGGGGCACCGCACGTGAAGTGAACGACGCATCACCTGGCCTGCACCGCAGCTCCGACACCTGCAAGTTATCGGCATCCGTCATCACCAGCGCCTGCATCCTGTTATCGCGGTGCCGCTAACCGCCGACAGTGACTCCACAAACTCGCCAACTTTGCATTCTCACCGGAACCAACGCCTCACCGCCCTAGCAACTGTCTTCCCCTGTCCTGGACTCGACACGTCGCCTCCTCGCTCACACAACGCCTCGCCTCTCCCGTGGCAGCCGGGAGCCGGCCTTGACCTCAGCACTGACGCCTCACCTCCACGACGCCGTGCATCGGCATAGACTTCGTTTTCAAGGTACTGTTTGTTTGGTGGTCCGTGTCACTCTGTGCCCGACGCCGCGCTCCTAGCGGTCGGCGCCGTACTTTTGATTTATTGCTGTCACAACGTCGCAATAGCCCCAGGTGGAGCTATTTGTTTTCTGCAACCTTTATTTTTGCAAAAACTGTTCTAAAGTCATATCTTATTACTTGTATGTTGGATTGCTGTCATTTTGGTCTTGTTGAGTTTAGATAAAGATACTCTATTATTTTAAACTGGTGTGGTGTCCATTTGTGGTGTTATCACTGTATTACTGTGTGTTTTGAGTACAAATACTTTACACATTGCCTTTGGGATAAGCCTGTCTGCTCGTGCCAAGCTACCAAGGGGGTGAGCAGGGGTTATCTAAAGTGTGTATCCCCCTTACCCTGACTAGAAGCAAGGGTCCCTATTTGAACAAAGGGACTTACCTCTGCCAACTAGAGACCTCCATTTCTAACAGAGGCCAAACACATAATCCACCGTATCCTTCTTGGGTTCTTTGAGATATTTCCTATCCTTCCTTAACAAGACAAAGTGGTCCCCTTACAGTGTGTCCAAACAAAAGTACAAAGGGGAAAACCCTACTCCCTTTTGTGGCACCTCTCTGTAAACAAAAAGCAGGTATGGTTGTAAGACGTCCCATCTCCTTCTGTGTTTTTCAGTGAATCCACCAATCATAGGGTCTTGTTAAACCTTTCAAGACACCCATTTGTCTGCGGATGGTATGGTGTA
Organism: Calotriton arnoldi; assembly: GCA_963921515.1. Classification (NCBI taxonomy): domain Eukaryota; kingdom Metazoa; phylum Chordata; class Amphibia; order Caudata; family Salamandridae; genus Calotriton; species Calotriton arnoldi. Next base: position 74,116 of record CAWUFW010016778.1, on the reverse strand, counting down.
GTGAACCTATAGGTCACCCCACACTCAGTCTACACATGTTTCAAGTATGCAGACATACAGTTTTTACCCCTGCCTGATCTACCTCCTTAGGAAACCCAACCCTAGTAAAAATACCAAGGAAGGCTATGGCCACTGAATGGGTAGTGGTTGTCCTTAGGAGAATTGCCTCAGGATACCTAGTGGCTTGATCCACTACTACTAATATAAATCGTTTTCCTGATGCTGTTTGAGGTTTCAAGGGGACCAACAAAGTCAATCCTACCCCTCTCAAAGGGTACCCCAACCACTGGAAGTGGAATTAAGGGGGCCTTTAATTGGCTACCTGTCTTGCCACTGGCTTGACAGGTGGCACAGGAGTTGCAAAACTCCTTCTGGGCCATTCCTGGCCAGTAGAAGTGGTTGACTAACCTACTCCAAGTTTTAGTCTGGCCAAGATGCCCAGCTAGGGGAATGTCATGGGCCAATGTTAGGAGAAACTCTCTAAACTGCTGAGGCACTACCACTCTCCGAGTGGCATCAGATTTGGGGCCTCTGGCCTCAGTGTATAGCAGTCGCTCCTCCAAATAGGTCCTGTGGGAACCACTAACACTTATTTTCCTGATCAGCAGCTTGCTGTCTCTGGCTTTCAAGAGTGGGACAGATGCTCTGCCCTGGCACAGATCTTCCCTAGAGGGTCCCCCTGGGCCCAAAAGCTCTGCGGTATAAGGTCCAAGCTCCTGGGGCTCAGTTCCCTGTGGGGCTTTCAAGTCTTCTTCCTGAGGAGAGGGGACTTGATCTGGTGTCTGAATAGAAGCTGGTTTCCCAGACTTCTTGCCCTTTCTCTTGGAAGGTTGGTCCTTAATTTCAGGCTCCAACACTTCTTTTTCACCTGGGTTCTTCACTGTGTTCTGGTTTTCACACACACCCATTCAGGTATTCCCAGCATTGCTGCATGTGTTTTCTTTTCTACCTCAGCCCATGCTGAGTACTCCAAATCATTGCCAAGCATACACTGTACAGGGATAGCAGAAGATACCACTACTCTTTTGAGGCCACTAACCCCTTCCCAATCTAAGGACACCAAGGCCATTGAATGCACCTTAGCCTGATTGTCAGCTTTGAGGATTATATAGGCCTCTCCAAGCAGTTATTGATCTGAGGACACAAGTTGCTCAGTCAGTATGGTGATACTGGCATCAGTGTTTCCCAGGGCTTCCACCCTAATCCCATTGATATTTGGCTCTTGTCTGTATCTCTCCAGGTTACTGGGTTAGACAGTACCAAACCTCTTAGGGTACAGTGGGGCCATCATGGAGCTAGGAAACTCGTAATTACAAGTATCCAGCCCATGGACTCTTTATAGCTTCCCTGTGCACTTACAATATCCAAGAATGGGTCAGATATTGCAAGGTCATATCTGCTCATGCAGATATGTTCATACATGGGATATAGTGCACCCTGCCTTAGGGCTTTAAGGCCTGCAGTAGGGGTGACTTAACGTTTATCTCATGCAGTGTCTGTGTGCCATGTTGACTTTTCGGATTTCTCTGTACCAAGACATGCAGCCTGCAGTGGCAGTGTGCATGGTCTTGGTGAGGGTTCCCTGGGGTGACATAATACATGCTGCAGCGCTAGAGGACCCTCTTCAGTACCCATACCCTAGCTACCAGGGGTACCAATTACTAGAGACTTATAAGGGTGGTGAAGTTGTGCCTATCGTGGTACAGTTTTGGCAAAGAGATCTGGCACTAGGAACCTGGTTAGCAGGGACCCACTGTACTTACAGTTCGAAATCATATCGGGCATTAAGCAAAAAGTGGGGGCTAACCATGTCAAAAAAAACATTTTCACATGGCATGTGAATATAAAATAGGCATTTCCTAAATACTTTACCAGAAATGTATGATACAATTGTGTTACATAAATTATCTTTCTTTTAGGCTTCTACGGAGATAATGAAATTGCTGCTTGAGCAAGGGGTTGACAAAGAGAGCAAAGATGACTTTGGAATCACACCTCTGTTTATTGCAGCCCAGTATGGAAAATTAGAGAGTGTTAAATTGCTTTTATCTTATGGTAAGTGTTTTATTACTTTTAGCCTTCTCACTTTTCTGAACTATACAGGTGATGTGCACAGCTGTAAATAAGTGTGGCTGATTTATATACTTTTTAAAAAGTATTTATTAGAATCGCAATGTATTGTACAGCTTCTGATTTCCCAGCGCATTAGCCTAATGATCTGTTACTACAAAAGATTATTGGCATATCGAATGACGGGAATGTTCTGTTTTGGACAGAGTTCGGAGGTTCAAGTTTCTATGTTTCCAGGGTTGTTTTACACTAGATTTATTAGTCGGTGCATGCCGCTTTAATTGATCTACCATTCTCTTCCTCTACTGAAACCATGTTTAATAATTCTGATCTGTATTAAAGTCTTCCATTTCACATATCCTTGACATCAGTCGATCTGCAGCATATTTTAATATTGTTTCCACAATAATGCAAGTGTCATTTGTTGTCAGTAAACAGAAACACATGGCAGTACCTCTTAACGAACCATCATCCCATTTGAAGCGATCACTGTATTTACGCTCTCCATTTTAAACTATAATTTCTATACATTCTAATTTTCTGTTTGCACTGACTTTCTCTGCTCTTTACAATGTATGTGTCCACCAGCTTTCTTTAAATCAGCAAGTTCAGAATATGACAATGTAAAGGAAAGAGTGTCCAGTCTTTTGTTCCTTATTTTATTTAGAAAATGCAATTTTCTACACAAGTTAGCACAATTGTTAACAAATCTTGTATTCTATTGGGCCGAGCAATTTACTTTCCAAAATGCCTGACTGTATAACTCGATTTATTTCAAATTGTAAGACACTGTGATTTTGGCACACTAGGGTAAATGTGTGTTTTTAGCATGCATTTTACTTTACTATTCCTAACCCCTTCCTTTGTTTTTTGTTTTAATGTTTTATTGGGTAAACTAATCTGTAACACACAGAACTTCTTATAACGTGCAGTTTCTGTTCTAGTGAATAGTAAAATCGTGCGCAATATCTGTTTCTGCACCGGTTTCCCAATGCAAATTACCCTGGAGTTATTGGAGGGGTTTGCATGGGGAAATCTCATGGGTCCATGACCAATTTGCTCCAAATTCAGAGTGTAGAATTGGGCACCTATCAAGGAATTTCTGGCCCATCTAAAGTTCCCAAGATTGTTTGAATCTGGACTTCTGGTAAAAAGTGTGTCTTCCCTTCAGCGATGACCGATAATGCATACTTGTCATGAAGTGGGTTTTTGGGTGAAGTCCTGTTGTGCCTTCACTATCAGAGGGTTTAAGTTATCCTGTATCATTTTCTCTAGGTCTCTGTTTACCAGGACCCGCAGATATTTAATTTACTAGGTAACCATTTAAATCTGTAGCCTGTCACTGCCACTTGTGTAGCACCATCCTCAATATATGTAATGCCTCGCTTTTGCTCCAATTAATTTCATAACCCTAATATGATGGAAAGCCTAAATTAATAACATCCACAGGGTAGAGAATTTTAGGGATTTGCTTCCATGAGCAAGATCTCTTTCTTGTACATTAGTAACTTAGTTTCGTCAGCCAGCTATACGATTCCCTCAGTGAGTGGAGATTGTTGATTTTCTGCGGCGACGGGCTCCAATGCAGGCAGAGAGAGAAGTGGGGAAAGGGGGCACTCCCCTCTGGTCTACCTATTAATGTGGAACTCTTCAGAGAAGAAACCCCAACAATCCATATGTGCAGAGGAGTTAGCTTAATTTCAAAAGTAAAATGGTTATATGCAATCTCCAAGACCCACGCGTTCCAATGTTCTGAGTAGAAGATCCCACTCCGCTTGATCAAAGTCTTTCTCCACATCCAGAAAAATTGCTGAAACTAAGTCTTGGTCATCTTTATTCTGCCACAGCAAGCCAGATAGGGTTCTAAGATGATTCCAGGAGGAGTGCCCAGGTACAGAGTCCACCTGTGAGTAATTTGTGAAACTACGTACGACCTTCCGCAAGCATATAGGTTGATGGCTAACAAAATAGTGTATGTCTTTCCCAGGTTTGGAGAGGAGAGATATCAGTGATTTGTTGAATTCAGGTTAGAGGCACCCATTTCCCTCAGATTCCTTGAACATACCAATTGAACTTTTGCATCCTGCTGCATTTTATTAATTCTATAAAATTACCCTGATAACCCAGCATCTCCGAGAGCCTTTACTTATGGTAATTCCTTCATATCTTCAAGTATTTTTTCTACAGAAATCCTTCTCTCCAACAGTTGTCTACTTACAGACAGTGTAAGTAATTTGACATTCGCTAAGAGTGATCTTCTGCCTCCATGTTCTCTGTCACGTCTGATTGATTTAGACTACTAAAAATGATGCACAGTTCACAGCCTCAGTCGAAAATAGTCCATTCTCCCAGCCAACATTGTGTCTTCTGACCACTCCCATGTTGACTTGTTACTGGATTCCTTCTGAAGTCCCACTAGTGTAGGACACTCCACCTGTGCCTTACTGAATTTTTTTCAGGCAGTTCCTCCAGTAACTAACAACCCCTGCAGCTCTGACAGTGATCCAGACACCTAACACTTGATCTGCTTCGGCTTTCTCATCCTTCTCTCTGTCTGGAGCAGGGGACAGAGTCTGCCCTAATATGCTTACTGCCTTGTTCTGGTCTAGGCAAATCGAGGATGGTCCCAGTCTCCTCTTGAGACTTACTTGCAGCCTGTGCTCTGATCAGTGCAACTTATGTTTTTCAAGCAATGCAGGGTTTCTGGAACTAAATGGGGGGCAATGAAATAATTACTCAAGAGTCATCCAGAGACTTTTCTTTCTCTTACCCCCCACATCAATCGTGACTGCCATTGATTTCTTCCTTGTCTCTGGCAATTGGCTACTCCATGTGCTGTCCACTGGCTACCAATCCTTTGCCATTGGCACCAGTGAAATTCTGCTTGGGATAGAGATCCTTTTTTAAAATAAAAATTCTGTTTAATAAATTTCCATCAAAACAAGTCAGACAAGATACAGCTAATATAGTTCATGGGAGTTAGTCACATGCTATGCACAAAATAGTCAAATGCGCTGTACCCCACCAAACCAAGAGAGGCAAAAGGGGAATAGAAATGAGAGAGGGAGAGTAAAAGGGGGAGTGGGGATGGGTGGCTCGGCTTGCTAAGGGGGATATCTATCGCGCCAGTGGTCTACGAATCCCACAGTGCACTCGGTAGGCAGTCAGTGTCACCAGGGGTGAGCACAGCTGCCGTAGGGGTCTGGCGTGTCACATCAGGAGAAACACGGGGGCAATCTCCTCTTCAGCGGCCTCCAGTGAGTCCTGTTGGGCTAAGAGGTAGGCCTCCTGTGGATAACAAATATCTTTGGGGCAAGCGCGCACTGGCATCAACTCCCAATATACGTTCAGTTGTTTTTGGCAGTATGATGCATCCTTGAGCCAATCTGCCGCTTGCAGGGTCATACGTTTTCCCCACCGCATCGCCACTCGGCGCTTAGCAAGCAGGAGCAAAAGTGCTGTCAACTTGCGGTCTTCTGACGGCACATCTCTCACATACACCAACAGTGGCACTTGGGGAGATCGCTCCACCGCATGCCCAGTAATTGCTTCAAGTGCATCAAATACCTCAACCCAAAACTGCTGCACGCCAGGACATTCCCAGGCCAGGTGCATAAAAGTAGCACAGAGGGTTGAACAGCGCACACAACCCGCATCCTCAATCAGACCCATTCTGTGCATCGCCTCCGGAGTACGATGTAGCCTGTGTAAATAGTGAAAGGGGACAAGCCACAGTCTGTAATCAGGGGAACGCTTGCGTGACTGAGAGCAGAAGTATTGCCATTGCTCATTCGTGAGAGGAGACATTATGTCCGTGTCCCAGGCGATGAGGCTAGGGGGTTTACGCACCTGCCCAGTCTCCTGCATTCCAGCATACAAACAAGTGACCAATCGTCATCAGTAAGGAGAGGTCAACACTGTTTCTAAAACAGTAAAAACAGGCGGTGCCTTAGGGAATGGAGTATGCGAGCTCGGGCAGCTGCATGCATCTGGTAGGACATCAAGGTATCCTTGAGTGTGATGTCAGGGGCGTGCAACACCTGTTGCGGTGATATAAAATTGCCATCTGGGTATAATTACCCCATAGTAGTCAAAGCTAGCTTGAGCTGTCTATTGCGGGGACCTGTGCCTGAGGTGATGGGATGTAAGGGGTGGCCTATGAGCGGCACCAATGGAGCATGTAGATATCGCAGGTGGGCCTGCTGCCTAAGCTCACCCCACACCCACACTGTACACGCTACTGTATTGACCAGTGTGTGCGCAGCCATCTCAGGAGCAAAAAAAGCACCATTGAAAGTGGGCACGGCGACATTGAGTTATATTCAGGGGTTGTGTGGCCCGGCACTGTGTGGGATAAAGCCAATGGTGCACAAATTGCGCCTGGGCGCTGAAATACTAGTTTCCAGGGCCCCCAGGCCTCCCTGTCGAAGGGTAGAGTAAAAATGTCTCAGACAATCCGTGATTGCCTGCCTGCTCACGCAAGGGATATTAAACATGACCAAAGCCGCCTGTGGAAATGCTGTGATAGGGGTAGTGGCAAATTATGGAACAAGTGGAGAAACTTCAGAAGGATAACCATTTTCACAATGGCTAGCAGTCCTGTTAAGGACAGTGGGAGCCGTCGTCAGCTTTCCACATGCTCGTCCAGCCATGTCATTAGGAGCCCATAGTTGTCCCTCCAAAAGACATCTATGTCTCTACTGAGCCAGATCCCACTGCATTTTATCGACCCGTCTGCCCACTCGATCAGGAATTCTGGGGCAAGCGGCTGTGTCACGACTGTCAATGGGAAAATAACGGACTTCACCAAGTTGATGGTTATCCCCGACAGACCCCCAAATCCAGTGAATTCCCTTATCAAAATGTCCAGGTTGGCCTGCGGATTCCGAACATAAAGGGTAACATCATCAGCATACATTGATGCGACAATCATACTGGGCGTAAATGCAAGACCTCGGTGTGCGTGGTGTTGTCTGAGTCTGGCCGCAATCTGCTCCGTAGCCACAGCAAATAATATGAGGGACAAAGGGCAGCCCTGACGGGTGCCCCTGGACACCTCAAAGGGAACAGTGATCGGGCCATTGATTCGCAGCCGGGCCACAGGTTGGCTATATAGGAGGCTTATCATGCGTATGAACTGGGGGCTGATGCTAAGGTGTGACAATAAGGCAAACAGAAATGGCTACTCTAGTGAGTCAAACGCTTTAGTGGCGTCCAGGAAAACCTCCGCCATGCTTGGGGACGGCTCAATTGTATGAAGCAAAGCTAAAAAGGTGCACAAATTGTGCGATGTGGACCTGTCCGGAACAAAACTAGATTAATTCCGCCACATGATAGTGGGCAGTAGGGGCAGGAGTCGCAAGGCTATGAGTTTTGCCAAGATTTTATTATCCATGTTAATCGTGGACAAAGAGCGATATGATTCACCCCGCTGAGGGTCCTTGTCAGGCTTAAGAATCGTAACTATTGGCACCTCTCGCAGCAAGGGAGGCAATGCACTGGTGGCAAGAAACTCCTCGTACACTATGAGGAGATGCGGGGTGAACAGATGAGCATATTCTGTATAGAATGCAGCGGTCAGGCCTTTCAAACCTGGGGCCTTGCACTCTAGCATACCAGCAATGAACCTAACCACCTCTCTTAACAGAAAAAGTTTGTCTAGGTATTTGCTGTGGCCATCTTCAAGCCACAATAGCTGTTTAGTGTCGGAATAGGTATTGAAGTCCGTAGGGTGGACTCCCTGTGTAGAGCAATAGAGTGAGGAGAAGAATCCCGTCATGACGCCGTGAATAGTGTCCGTAACTACACATACATTGGCATGCTCATCGTGCAATTCTACTAAGTAGTCACTCGCCTAAGGTTTACGCAACATTTGGGCCAAGGTTCTACCCCCTCCCTCGCCCTTCCCGTTTCGCCTAGTGTGGGCCTCTTTGCCAAGGTAGTTTGCCTCCTGCTGCGCTGCCTCCTCATACTCTGTCAGTTTGCTCCTGATGGATTTGCCTGTGTTGCTGTACTGCAATCCGCAAAATATCGGAGTTCTAGGTCCCTTATCTCAGTTTTCAGTAGTGCGCAGCACCCCAACCTGCTTCGCTATGCATGCGCCACGTATATCGACCTTGAAGGCCTCCCAGAGGGAGGATTTGGACATGTCAGGAGTATCATTATGTTCAAAGTATTCCACTACAGTGGCCCTGATTTCTCCTCTAAAGACTTGATCACATAAGGCACCAGCAGGGAACCTCCAGGTGAAGGCCCTCGAAGACCCGACCGAAAGCTCCAGTTCGAGTAGAACCGGAGCATGGTCGGACAGCATCCGCGGCAAGTGAAATGAAATGAAATACCAGCATTTGTAAAGCGCACAGCTACATCCGGAGAGGTGTCCCGGCGCTGGGGGCCCTCGGGAACATTAAGTGAGCCATTGCCCAGAGTCACATGGTGCTTGGCTAACCTGCCGCCGGCACCGGGGATCGAACCGTGAACCCCGTGGTCCAGAGTCAGGCACCCTGACCGCTGCGCCACACCTCTTCCACAAGTGGGAGATCAGAGTGGTCCAGGCGTCCACGTCTCGCGACGCCAGCCAGTAATCAATGCGGGACCATAAAGCGTGCACCACCGCTATACACTTTCGCTATACATGTTCCCTCATTCTCCTCTAGATGTCTGGAGTGCATAGATCAATTAAGTTGAAATCTTCCATAAGCATGCACAACAGAGCGGCCGCCCGAGGGTGCGGGAGCGTAGAGTGTCTAGACCTATTCGCCTCCGGGTCTAGAACCACATTGAAATCTCCCCCCACAGAATCACACCAGGGCCTGGCGAGCCGACCAGCCTCAAACCTCCGCAAAAAACTAAGGGTCATCCACATTAGGGTCATATACAGCAACAAGCTTAATAGGGTGCCCATGGAAAACTCCAGATACCACCACATAACAACTCTCCGGGTCACACAACACGGCACAGGTGCCATGCGACTCCCCTCTGAATAATGAGAGCCACCTTCGCATATAATTTGAGTAATACGCTGCGTGTCTCTCCCTTACCCAACCCGAACGCAGTCACACCATGGTGCTCTCTGTGAGGTGTTGCTCCTGTAAGAAGCAAATATCCACTGAGTGTCTTTGCAAGTACGCGAAGACATGCAGCGCCTTGTGTCTAATATTAAGACCCCTGACATTCCAGGTCAGTACCGTAATTGATTGCATTGCTCGCAAGGGTAGTGCTAAGGTATCGCTACAGCGCTAGCATAAGTCGCCAAGCCATGCAAGCTAATGTTACATGCTGAGTGGGCCCTAGGGAAAAAACAGGGAAAGCAGAGAACAAACAGGAAATTGCAAGTAACTAGATTAAACATGCATTCTCCCTACCACTCACTTCAGCCCTTCAATCCAGCCGAACTACATTAGCCCACCCATATTTCAACCCCAAACCAGATGTGGAAAGAGCTCTTCTGGGACTCATCCCGTGGGACGAGAGAGGAGACTGGCACTCTCCATGCCACAGCGTAGCCTGGTAGCCAGAGGCAGCAATGTTTTGGGGGTTTAGTCACGTACAGGAGTTCAGCAATGTCTGAAATGATAAAGTCCTTCCACCCTTCCCGCCCTCCTGGAAATGACATAAATAACATTGGCCTTATTCGACCCAAAGTTTCTCTCTCTTACCACTTACCAGAGTCTTCAGGGCAAGAAATCTCAGGCCACCATTGCGTCCCTCAAACTCAGACCTACCTGTAAGCGGTGGTCCAACCCTCTGCGTAGCGCAAAGACAAAGCACATGAAAAAAAGCTGCGACACAGCAGCGGAGCCATGTTCTGCAGAGGACGTCTTGCAGTTAGTCGTTATCACTTGAATACTCCTGATCAGCTCCACGTGCACTCGGTGATGACCCTTGGGCTTCACTGGGATACTCTTGGCGAACTTGGCTGCTGTCTTTGGATCTGTGAAGTAGTGAGATTTTTCTTGATGTAGTATCCTCAGCTTAGCTGGGTATAACAGGGCATATTTGGTGTCCTTGCACTGGAGGGTGTGATTGACAGGCAGGAACTCTATTCTAGCTGCCTGCACTGCCAATCGGAGTTAAACGTTGCAGTCTCTATAGTTCAATAAGCGAGCAATTATTGGCCGGGCTGGCGCCCCAGGCAGGGGCAGCTGCCCAAGTAATCTGTGGGCTCGCTCCACGAGAGCAGCGCATAAAGCTCCTCGCCAAAGAGCACGAAGCATCCCATTAACGTAATTTTCCATGCGGCTCATAGCTGTTGATTCAGGCACGCCAAGGATCCGAATGTTATATCACCGCACGCGCGCTTCCAGGTCTTCATTCTTGTTGCACATTACCTCAAGCACTTTTTCCATGCGAAGTAGTTTTTCTTTTTCCACAGATTGCCCATCTTCTACATCGGAGGCTGGTTGATCCATTCATCATGTTTATCTACCTTTACTTTAAGGCGATCAAACCTGTCAGCGAGGAGGTTTATCTTAGAGTCCATGGAGGTGAGACTCTGTTTCAGGTTCAGGAACATGGATCTTATGTCAAACTCTGGGGTCTGGCCATCATTGCTGCCCCTTCCCTGCAAGGAGTCTTCCTGTGCATTTGGTGCTGGTTATCAAAAGAGAGCTTGGGCTGCTTCACATCAGCTTTGCCAATCGTTTAGCCGTTAAGGCGCTTCAGGCGACCTCCACTGCACACCAGGTCCCTAGCCGATCCAATCTGTCACAGGGCAACTGCCCTCACCGAGATCCTGCCACACCCCATAGTTGGACGATAGGGGGACACGAGCATTCATCATCTGGTCCCATGTAGAGGGCCGTCAATCCAGTTGTGCTTATTCTGACGAGGCCAGGCTAGCTGGCTCAATACAAGCGCCAGGGGCCAACAGTTCTACAGTCCAACCTCACCTCACTCTGGCACTCTGGGAAGCATGTGAAGGCCAAGGCACCCCAACGCATCCACAGGGCACCAGAGCACCAGAAAATAGCCGAGTTCCAGCCAGGGAGCACCCAGGTTGAGAATGATGCGAGGATCAGCAAGGAGGTGAGGGACAATGCAGGTCCTCCTGCATTAGGCAGTGAATTTTGAAAGGAACTCAAGCTGTTGAAGCAGCCAGGCCATCATGCATGAACCTGAGCATTCAGAGCACCGTCCTGCTTCATATGTATGCCCAGGGGGTTGCAAAGTCTCTCTTGATATGCCATCCGGCGCATGGAAGTTCAGCTGCACGTGCGACCCCAGTCTCCCGCGGCCCAGTCCCATCTTCTATCAGCCCAGCCAGGACCTAGCGGCAGGGCCGCCTAGGGCAGGAACACTCCAATGCTCCAACCCGCGAGGGCCCCCCCAGGCAGTGCAATAATTCTCTTGTGCCTGCTCACTGAGATCGCCTCTGCAGGCAGAGGTATTCTCAGATGGCAGCCGCGGGCAAGAAGCGCAGGAGCTGCTTAGGCCCGACGCTGCCCTGCTCCATGTACTTGTAGCCATACAGCAATGCCGGCCTCCGCGTGACTCAGTTCGGCCAGCCAGTCTCCCACCACCCGGCAATTAACACCCTAGCACCACCAGGGTTTTGCCCAGGGAGCCAGGCAACCTTGCCGGGCGCGCTCGCCAATCACAGCCAGTTTCCACTACTCCAGCCGCCTTCACAGGCCCGCTGCTGTAATAGCCGCCATGTGCATGGGCCCTGAAGTCGGATGCTGCAAATCTTGCTTTCTACTGCGTTAACCTGGGAAATAACCGGATGTAGCGGTTCTTTGGGTTGTCGGGGGCAAATTCCTCGTCTCGTGGTACTTGATGCCGCCATATAATGAGGGTAAATGTAGGATATTTTCCTCCGGCCGGCAAAGCCTTACAATGTGGCGACCGTCTTGCGACCGGGCTCTTTATCGTCATCCATGGGTTTGAGATCCTTCTACTCAACTATAGTTCTGTAAGTTCCTGTATCTCTCAGAGCAGAAACCGTCCTCCCGTTGATAGTAGCTTCCGGCACAAACTCCATAGTATTTGAATGGCTGTTGTTAAGAGGTATTGGATCCCTCTCCCATATGTTCTTAGTTGTGAGGATGAGCACATTAGGACCCTCTCAGGTTCCGTCACCCACGGTCAACACACTCACTGTCGTGGGTACAACTGGTACAGTATTTTTTACCTGACAGAGAGCCAGATGTATCAAAGGGTTTTGCCCATTCTGGGTTTTGCCCAAATGTGTTGATACATATGTCCCAGAATCTTTTGTAATACCCCTCATTTTGAGACTTATAACAGGTAATCACTTTGGGCTTGGAAGATCCTTGCTGTCCTCCCTTCTCCTTGTGTTACTAACTTAGAATTCAGTCCATTTTCTACTTGCAACCTCTCTTGGACCTTGCCTTGGCCCTTACCCTCTGGTTTTAGAATCAGCATTTTGGCTTATGGCCATGCTTCTCCAGCCCTTTGTTAAGCCTGTTAGCCAACCACTTGTTAGCTAACACTGCAAGTTTCTCCAAATCCTCCTCTGTCAGGTTTGACAGGTATTGTCTAAGTGGGGTAGAGCAGGCTTCCTTTAGTCACTCTGTCATCATCAGCTGGTTAAGTTAAAAAAAATCATTGGTTTCTGTCACTCATCCACTCATTCCTATCATGAAACACACCATAGATACTTGTTTCAAACTGAACATGATCCGCTATCTTGCTTTCACTAAAGCTGTGAAGGTGTTGAAGTGGCTTCAGCCCCATCCATCTGATCATTCCCTCATAGTTCCTTTGCTCAGTCACAGGCCTTCTCCCAAGGATTGGTGTGCCTTCTAGTGGCTCATTAAACTAACTACCCTGGACACATCATTCAAAGCCTCAGCTCACAACTCACAAACCATTCAAAAGATATCTTAGAGCTCAACATACATGGGCACAGGCTGCGTTGGAACCTTGACAGTTACTCCTGTTGGGATTTTCTCATTGACTGGTTCACTGGCGTCTAGGAACCTGCACTGCTTTCACCCGCTGTGCCAGTAACCTTTCTGGGTCACAGTTTTCAACAATGTATCATTGCTTAGTGGGAATCCACCTACTTTTCTCAATAGAAAAGGATAGTACATTCTTTATAGATTTTCATCCTAGGCCATGTTTTTTTTTAGTTGCAGTCTTCAATACAAATGTTTAATTCATAAAATTACTTAATGTATGAGTTTATATTGAAAGAATGTTTTTCATTTTCTGTTGAGAAAAGTAGTTGACTCCTCGCTAAGGTATGACACACAGTTACTCCGGCAGAGTTGAACTTGGAATCATGTTTTCCATATGTTGCTGTCTGTGCTGGCATCCTGAACTTCACTTCTCCAAAGCTATCCTCTCTTTCTCCAGTTCTTCATCATTTTCCTGTCTTTCACTATCCTTCTCCTCTTGCTTCTACTTTCTTTCCTTATAGATCCATTCCTCCTTCCTTATAGGTCCATTCCTCCTTTTTTCCTCCCTCATTTTCTCTTGTTCATGGTCAGCTGATGTCAACTTCTCCCTCCTGAACCCTCAGAACTTCTCTTGTATAGCCTTAGGCTTCTAGAATGCCAGTTGGAAGTTCAGAATCTCAACTAGATTTATCCCTCCCAAGGGAAAAGCTCCTTGAATAGGGGACAGCGCTGCTCTTGAAACCGGTGGATCGGATTGCCTTGGGGTAAACATTGGAAACCAAATTCGGGGAACGCACAGAGTGTGTCTGAGAAGCGCGAAACCACAGCACTCCCTTCCTGGGTTCCTATCATAGTACCTTCCCTTGAGTTCATCACAGTTTTGTCCCTGCTGCCCAGTTTTTCTCACTGGTCATTAATAAAGCTCACATGGACCTCCCTGCCTTGTTCTCGAGAGCTCTCTACCATCTATGCAAACACCGATCCCTCACCTGATCTAAGGGTAAGGTGTAAAGGTCTAACTACACTAACCTGTATCTGCCATAGTACTATTTAGATACTACTGTGTACAAACTGGACTCATTGTTTTGTTGACAAAAAGCTGAAAGTTACTTTTGAAGATCACACCTCTTGCTGCCAATTGGCAGATTCCTTTTGGCGGGATAAGGAGCAAGCAGGAGCTACTTGGCCTCAACTTTGGGTTTTGAGGTTGTTTGCCTCTTATGTCTCTGATGTTCTGGGGATTGTCCTACTCTGGCCCTTCAAACTTGGCCAAGTACAATTCTTTCTCCACTTGACTCTGTGATAACAATGGCACATAATCGCAGGTGTCAGAGGGTAGGAGTATGGGGGTACTCGAGCTCTGTGCTCAACAATCAATCAACAATTCAATAAGCGGATGCCTAGCATGGTGCTTATATTTAAAAGAAAGATAGTACTTTATTAGACTCTAGAATACAATACTATATACTACCAGCAAGAGAAAACAATTTAGTGAGTCTGGACATTTTTTGGTTTGGTGCTCGCTTACTTCCTACTTTCTCCCCCCCCTCCATCCCTTCCCTCCCTAGCCCCACCCACAGTGAGGCTCTCCTGGCCCCATCTCGATAGGTGTGGATACTTTTGTTTTTACTGGTTTTGCTCCTCTGCTCTTTGAACAATGTGTAGCATACTCTTCCTTTCCGGGTATTACTTTATCCTGTATTTTTCTCTAATATTGATATTATTGTTATTATTGCTCTGCTCCCTGTATACTTTTAAAGCGCTCTAATAGCTGCAAGGGTCATGTTCGCGCTATAAAAAATGATCTAAATAAATAAATGTAATAGTAGTATGATGATAGCTCAGGTGCAAATTAGTCTCCCCAAATATATGTTCACTCAGTTCTGTGTCTTACCACTCTCAAGTGGGATCAGTCCTCACGAGGCAGCTTTGGCTGCCCACCTCAGCTGCGTGGGCTGCACAGAGCAGTGTGCTTGCTGCGGCTCTTTCAGTGGCAATGTTGCAGGGATTCTGCACAAACACAGAACTATGCGCAGGATTATAGGACCTTGGTGTATAGGGATTGGATCTTTCTACCACCTTAGAACCCACGAGCCCAGAACCGACTAGCTATAGTGTCTCACTTGCTCTCCTACTCACTCACATAGAATCAAATGATTAGACACCCCAGAACACAACACTCCCAGATCTCTCAGGAATCGCGGTAACAAGACACACACTTTCGCTCGCACTCTTGTACTTGTCCACAATAAAATCTGACAGAGACACAAAACAGTTTAAAATATTTATTTTAACTAACGTGCCCTAACATGCAGTATGCGTGCCACGACAAGCAGGAAAATGCATAGTACAAATATAGTCAGCATAGCAGCTAGTCCATAAATCATGAAGGGAGGTGTCATCATGAAAAAACAATAGTGCCTAACCTCCCTCCCCTTGCTAAGAAGCAGGCATATTATGTATTAGAAGATCTCTGGGCTTTGTCAGCAGACCCCATACCTTAGCTTATAGATGATAGATCTACATCATAGGTGCTGTCTCGCTCTTCTCCCTGGAAAGGTCCCTCTCCAAGTGTGTGCTACCTATTCGTGTATTCTAATAAGACCAAAGTACGTTGTCCAAACAACAGCTGCATCGGTATGTTTTGGCTAAGGCCTGGCCAGAACAAGATAACAAGGGGCATTGTTGTTTGACCTTGCATATAATGTTCAGTCAAAATCCCAGGTACATGCAGAGAGTGAACACAGCGATAAGTTCTCATGGGAAAACAGCCATAGAAAGTATTGCAAAAATAAAGACGTGTAGTAACGTGCGCAAAGCAGCAGACGAATGAATGAATGAATGAAATTGTACTTATATAGCGCATGGCTACCCTGAGGCCTCCCAGCGCTGTTTGATAGAAGAGTAGAGGAAAAACAGAAGCCATGATGTTAAGAGACTGTCTTAAAGAGGTAGGTTTTTAAGAGCTTCCGGAAGGCCAAAAGGTTGTTGTCCTTACGTAAAGTGGGAGGAAGAGTATTCCAGATCTTTGCAGCATTAAACGAAAAGAGCGTCCACCCCACCTGGATCTTCGAATTTTCTTGGGAGCGGCCAAGCATAAGGAGCTGGATCGCAAGGTTCTATGAGGAAGATAGGGAGTGACCAAGGGGTGAATAATAGCCGGACCAGTCTTCCGAATGGCTCTATGAACTAGGCACATAGCTTTAAACTGTATCCTAGCTGGAATAGGGAGCCAGTGGAGACTCCTCAATGCTGGTTTAGCAGATTGCCACCGCGGAATCTGAAGAAGCAGACGGGCAGCACAGTTCTGAGTTACTTGCAGTTTGTGAATGGTGAATTGAGGAGCACCAAGATATAGGGCGTTCCCATAATCAAGGCGAGAAAGAATAAGGGCCTGTACCATAATTCTTCTCGCCTGGAAGGAGGAGGAGGGGAATGATTTTCCGCAACATTCTCATCAGTCCATAACATGTGGCTGAAAGCTTGGTAGCCTGGTAATTAAAATCAAGGGAGCTGTCCAACCATATACCAAGGCTTTTAATTTGTGCCTTAGGAGGTGGAGCAGGACCCAGGCATTCCGGCCACGGGATGGGGGACGGAGGGTTGCCCAGGAGCATGATCTCCGTTTTGTCCCCGTTGAGCTTGAGGCAGGAGAGTTCCATCCACTCGGCCACCGCCTCTAGGCAAGGACCTAGGGTGCTAGACGACCCCTCAGAGTGATTCAATGCTACCACTAACTGAGTGTCGTCTGCATAGGTGATAATCTTAACGCCGAATGGATGGACAATCTCCGCCAGGGGACTCATGTAGATGTTAAAAGCGTGGGGCTCAGGGCAGAGCCCTGAGGAACCCCACAGCTAAGAGGCAGCCGAGAGGACACCACATCTCCTTCAAAGACTTGGAAGAAGCGGTTGCTGAGGAAGGACTGGAACCAGGTCAGTGCCGTGCCTGACACTCCCATGCTCTTAAGTCGATGGGCTAAGATGTTATGGTTAACAGTGTCAAACGCGGCACTGAGATCCAGGAGGATGATTGCCGCTGTTCCTCCTTGGTCCAGTAACCTTCTTGCCTCCTCTGTTACTACTACTAAGGCCATTTCCGTCCCATGCTGAGGACGAAAGCCTGTCTGAGAGTAATGCAACAGCCCGTTGGATTCCAAATAATCAACCAATATGGTGTTAATATGCTTCTCAACCAGCTTACTCAGCCAAGGGCGGAGGGAAATTGGGCGATAGTTGGCCAGATTGGATTGATCCAAATTGGGTTTCTTCAGAAGGGCCCTAACCATCGCGCATTTCCAAGCTGTAGGTACCATACCAGAGATGATGGAAGAATTCAGAGTATCAAGAATAACTGGGCGAATAGCATTAATGACTGAAGTGAGGTGTTGCGGAGGGGCAGACAGGCCGCAACGTGCTCATGCTAACTTAGTGAAGACTACAATGTCCCAATGGACCACGTGACACCTTCCCCTTGGCCAGGTCGTTAGCATTATGCGAAGACAGAATCAGAGGTAAGTAGAGGCGAAGCGTCTCAGTGATATCCAAATTATTATATTTGTGGCCAAACCCCCCCAAAAATTCTTCAAATTTAAAAAAAAGTATTTAATGGGGTACCCAAAAACATATCCATTCAAAGCGAATCCTCAGATTCAGATAGGCTGCGGGAAAATCGGAATGCCAGAAACTCCAGTATGTTGTCTGAACCTTCCATAGTAAAGAGGTATGCCATCCAATTAAGCAAGTCAAACGAGCACACATGCTCCTCATATCCAGAAGCTCTTAGGAGCATATCCGGGCAACCTGCGTTAACTTAGATGAAACTCTGGTCTATGAGGCGCTGCGCACGAGCACAGGTACTCAAGTCTGCTGTTGGTCCAAGTAGAGGATCACACACCAGGCGCCTACCCATGGAACATTCCTGGTCATGGGCCTTTAACGGACCCATTAACAGTTCGTAATCCAGGGGAGCGCGGGTTGTATTGGAGAGGCAGACATCCACGGCCCATTGAAAATGGCACCGGAGGCAGTGAAACACAGGTTGCACAAAGGTGAAGTTGGCATAACGGAAGGTCAGCCAGTAGTCGATGTCAAGAGCTTTCAATGGCATTGCAGCAAAAAGCTGGCGCATCCGGTCACGGTACAGCTGCAACTGGACCGGGTTTGGCAGCTCCACAAATTGAGCAGCCATTGCGAAGGAGCAATAGCAATACAAGCATGCGGCAAATTAGCAGGAGCACCAGGGGAAACCCTCTGAAGGCGCTGGAAAAAATAGAATGAATAAAAGCAGGTATTACGCCAAAAGTAGTCCGAAAGGAGGCGACAAGGCCAGATCCCACAAGTTTAAAAAAGTGGGCTAGGCCTCAGTATCGGACGCATTAAATATTTGGTGAATTAATTCTCCAAAATGGAGTGGGAGATTCGTGTTTAGCAGTGAGTGAATCTCACTTGCGGTTCTCGCCACCTGCTATTCGAAGGTCTCTCAAGCTGATGTGAGAGCCACTTCTTGCTGAAACAATAGCGCTTTGAGTCTGCTTAGCTTATTGAAATCTGTTTTCAAAGTTGAAATGGAAGGCCAAAGCGAACTGTCTACAATCCCATGCGGGGGCGGGAACAGGACATTGATACAACATGTAACTCATTGGGAAACTGTTACTATATACGGGATGCCTGCCCGCAAGCCACAGCAGTCATGGTTGTTCAAAATAAGATAACTGCTATTAGAAAGCAAAGTTAAAGCGGGAATAATAGCTGGGACAGGGGTACCTTTTAAAAAACAAGCCAGATTAGGGGCCGAAACGTTACAGGTGCCATCAAGTTAAACTTGTTTACAGACTAGGGCGTGTCCTACTGTGGAATCGCAGTCCTCCCCTCTAAGGAAAACTTCCTTATCCGCGCGTTGACATCTAAAGGTGAAAAGCAACGACCATAATTCATGAATATTGCTACTGTCCAGGGGCTCATATCTACCCACAGGATAGTTTTCGATGCAGGCCGTAAACTGAAAAAGTGAGGCAGTGAAATAACCCCATGTATTAACCATACAGCTGAATCCGTCTCTGCCACAGAAAATGGTAACTGTTCTAATTGTTCAATATGTATCAATGTGTATGTTGCGTATTTCATTGACATTAATTTCTGTTTATCAGTCAAATTAAATGGCAAAAACAGTGCGGAAGCATTCAGATAATCCCACAGTGCCTTACTACTTTTGAGCGTTTGTAAGATCCATGCGAATTGCATTACAGAACGTAACTGATTTTGGCCATGATACAAAACAGACACTTCATGTTGAACAATGTCAATGACTGATGATACAATATTATCCAAAGTATATATATGGGAAGACAGTGCAAGAATGCTGTTAACTAATATGGCAAGAACTTTTTCTAAATTAGCTTGTTCAATTTGGTGCAGGCGCACCGCTGCTTCCATCTGCAATACCTTCCAAAATTTATTATAGGCTGCATAAACAAAATGTTTTGATTGAGGGGACTTTGGACCTAAAAGAAAATCAGCCAGATCAATGTCACCTGACAAAAAAGAAAGGTGTTGTTTCACAGATAACAGTGTGGAATGTTCCAACCATTGTTGACATAGTTTACCCACAGAATATTTGGTAACAGTATGGGAATGTTGGAAACGAGGGTCAGGTCTACTCTGTATAAACCCTTTTGTGGTATTCAAAAAGCGTAATTGACATGCATTTGAGCTCGTTGACCACAGTAACCATCCCAAGGGGTCAGTAGTGGAAGAGTTAAGTGTACCATTCTGAAACATGACAGCTAAGTCTTCAATTGTGTAGTTGGTATGTGTTTGCCATGTGTCATTAGGGGCTGTTAGACTTGGCATCCTTTGGCGTGTTTCCCCTGAGTTTTTTGCTTTCTGACCTCCCGGTTTTGACTCTGTATGTGCTGGCTTAGTGTTTCTGCGCACTTTTCTCACTGCTGATCAGTGGTAAAGTGCAAGTGCTCCTGTGGTTATGGATTGGTGTTTCCATGATTGGATATTTGATTTACTTGTTAGTCCCCAGTAAAGTGCACTGAGTATGCCAGGGCCTGTAAATCGAATGCTACTAGTGGGCCTGCAGCACTGATTGTGCCACCCACGTGAGTAGCCCTGAAAAGGTACCTCAGACCTGCCATTGCAGAGTCTTCGCGCAGTTTGTCACTGCCATGTCGACTTGGCCAGTGCACACACTGGCCGGTCCCTAACCTTCCCTTTTCTTGCATGTCAGACACCCCTCAGTTAGGCCCAAGGTACCCCTGTGGGCAGGGCGCAGTGTAAGTGAAAGGTGGGACATGCCCTGGTGTGTGTGGCATGTCCTGATAGTGAATTACAGCCAATTTCGTTTTTCACTATTGTAAGGCTACCAGTTCCCCATAGGTTAGAATGGGAGGTTTGTTTATAACATCTTATAAACATAACTGGCCCAGGGAATTCGGTAAGAAAATAGAATTTAGTATGCCTGAACTCAGAATCTAAAGATGCATCTTTTAGTGAAGGTGATTTTTACATTCTGTGTTTGAAAATACCCCTTTTAGAAAGTAGGTATTTTCTTGCTCAGTCATCCTGTGTGCCTCTGCTGGAATGTGGATTGCCTGTCTGGGTTTTGGATGACAGAAGGCTGGGGAGCAGGAGGGCTCCAGATAGTCTAGGTGGGTCAGGAAAGGGCTGAATAGACCTGGGCTACTATGGGGGAAGGGGGAGGAGATTTCCTTGCACCTCAAAGGGCCTGGTCTGCCTCTGACAATGCCGTCTCCACCTCCTGCCAGGAAATCACACCAGAGAAGGTAGAACTGGTTCTGGCTGGGCACAGACACCCTCTGCCTAGAGGATTAAAGGATTTTTGGATACAAATACTGGGGCCCAGACCCATGAACTTTAGAACTCTTTTGGATCAAGAAGACTGCCAAGAAGAAGAGCCGGAGAAGCTGTGAGGAGGAACTACCACTTTGCTGTGTGCTTTGCTGTGTTGGCCTGCAGTGGCTGCTTCTGTCTTGGGCAGTGAAAGGCCTGGACTGGACTTTCTGCAATCTACTTTTGTGAGTTTCTCCAAGGGCTTGAGGTAGAGCTTGCCCCCTGTTCAAGAAGTCTCAGGCACAACAAAGACTTCAAGCTCTTCTGCTCTCAGCACTGGGGACTGTGTGTTTTGTGCTGCAATAGAAGAAAAGCCACTCGACAACGTCGACGATGCCGCTGCCGACTCCGTGTCCCGAGGGCACCGCCGCGACCCTGGTCTCACCGACGACACCTGGTGACACCGCCACCAAGCCGCTGCTCGCACCGTGACCTGTGGGCACCGCACTCCGCACCGCTTCGCTTCACGACGACGCCTTGGCACCGCCGCAACGCGACCCTGGTCTCACGACGACACCTGCTGATGCCGTCACCGAGCCGCTGCTCGCACCGCGACCTGTGGGCACTGCACTCCGCACCGCCTCGCTTCACGAGGACGCCTTGGTGTCCCCGACAACGCCGCTCCACGCCAAAATCTACGCCGCTGCTTGCACTGTGGTTCGAGGGCACCGCTCGTAAAGTTACGCGACGCATCGCCCTCATCCCGCACCGCAGCCTTGGCCTACCGGCGCCGGCGCCATCGACTCCAGTCCGTCAGCAGATGACATCGATTCAGCAACGACAACGCCGCTGCTTGCACCGTGACCTGCGAGCACCGCCTTCATCTCGCCCCACGACCCTGGTCTCACCGACGACGCCATCCGACACCGCCACCGAGCCGCTGCTCGCACCGCGACCTGAGGGCACCGCACGCCGCACCGCTGCACTTCGCACTGCAGCACCCGGCAACTTCCGACGCCAGCGCTCCTAACTTCAACAGAGAGGAGATCGATCTGCAACGCGTGTGACTTCGAGGGCCCCGACGACTCCGGAACCGACGCCTGCGGACGCCGTGCTTGCGGAAGCCCAGCGAGAGGTCGCCGACGCCCTGCATTTCTAAAAGTCACTGTTTGCGGGTCTTCCCGACACCGTAGCTGGCCCGCGACACTGCGGTCAGCCAGAACTGTTTGGATTGGTTTGCTCACGACGCCGCGATAGCCCCGGACGGAGCTATCGACATCAAGGAACTGTTTTTAAAGCATATTTTGATAACTGAAGATTTTTAAGTACTGTATGGTGGATTTTTATCGTTTTTGGTCTTGTCTTAAGTATATAAAAATATTGGATATTTTTCTAAACTGGTGTGGTGTCCTTTTGTAGTGCTTACGCTGTATTACTGTTGGTTATGTGCAAATGCTTTACACACTGCCTCTAAGATAAGCCTGACTGCTCGTCCCAAGCTACCAAGGGGGTGAGCAGGGGTTATTTTAGGAGTGTAACTCCCTTATCCTGACTAGGGTGGTGGTTTTTGCCTGGCTTTGGCCCACGCCCAAGCCTACCAAAAATCCAATTTCTAACAGGGGCCAATAATGGAATGGAGGGAACATTTAGATTCTTGGCCGTGGCTAAACGAAAACAAGTAGTCTGTTGTACTGTCTCATTTAAAAATATGAGCTTGAGACGGTATCAGACATGCGCGATGCTATGACTCAGTGCCCCGCACTTGCCAATCTTTGGTAACCCAGACCCAGATGGATTTTAAATCAATCGTGTCCTTCCAATACTCATAACCCTGCACGGACAAATCATTTATGAAGGACTAAGAGTAAACCAATTTAGTGTGTGTCAGCATAAATTTAGTGCAGTTGGGTATCTTTAGTTTAGAAAGATTGTAACCAGTAAAATACATACATTTACTCTCTTGGGTCTTTGAACTCCCATGTAACGGCGTTGGGCAATGCTCCCATTGGCTGTAATTAAAAAATGGTCTTGGACTACTGGTTTTATGAAAAAATGATGTCCATAATGTTGGTAACAGAACAAATATGCATAGTTGGTGGAATTTAAATACAAATCTTCAGTGTCAAAAGCTGTATAATATTTCAAATCTGAAAACAAGGAATAAACTGTGTTAACATCAGTCATCAGAGTGTATATCAGACAAAACCACATCTCCTAAGGAAACGTGGAAAACGTATGGAATGTTCAAAAGTTCCTTCGGGCCATGGATATCATATGGTACTTTGTCCCAAAGAATGCCATCAACAACTGGAAATGCTGAAATATTAACTAGGGCTTGATCTCGTTTCATTTTATGAGCTGATGTGTGAGGGGCCAGAGCACCGTTAACAAGGTTCACAGCAGAGTGTTCAGGTAAATAATGGCCATTGATCAGCAGGAAAAACACAGTCACAAACCCAATCCACATGAAGAGGGAAAATCATTGTCAGCACCATCCAGACGTATGTCCAGGGCGGGACCAGGTAAGTCTTTTTGAACCAGGAGATGAAAATACTGGTACGTATAGGGGGCTCCGCCTCAGATGAGGACAACGAAGATGTATCAGATGAAAAGCTAGTACGGTCTACATAGTAACCACTGGACCCCAGCTGACACAACGGAAGTTGCTCTTCATTGGAGGGTGAATGTATTGTACTTTCAGGAATGTCAATTATAACCTCAGTTGGAGGAGAAGCAAACTCAGTATCTGCAGTCGTGGATGTAGACGGTAAAACAGGCAACAAATCAATTGAAGACTCTGTCTCTCCCTCCATTAATTGGGGAGTAGTCGAAGAAACAGAGGCCATCGGATTCAGTGAAAGATCTCGGCGTGGAATGCTTGGAGGCATACTATTCAGTATCGGCCATATGGTGTAGCTTGACATGTTCAATGGAAATGTAACGATTCTTCTTACGACCAGGTAGTGGAGGCAGAATCACAGTATGGGGGCCTTTCAAACCAAGGACTCTGACCGGTGCACGGTATGATGGACCAAATTCTTTTTTGTTCTCCACCTTCTCTCGAACCATATCTCCAACTTTAGGAAGCCAGCCAGAAACAAGAATCAGCACAGCAGCATCGGTGAAAGAGAGCCAATGGGCTTTTGCTTGTGAATCACGAGTCTTTTGTAGATCCTGTATCATAGTACAATGATTATCGACGTCAAAGGTTGTGGCAGCCGCCACAACGTCTAGACCATCAAGGTCTGGCACAAACATTTTAATGCCAAAGAGCATTTCGTATGGGGTCTGCCCACCCAGAGATCTTCTTGGGAGATTATTAAGTGCACGCTGGACTCCGTAAAGATGAGTCAGCCAGCCCCTGCCAGTACCTAAAACCCTTGCTGTTAAAGATTGCTTTAAGTCATGGTTCATCCGCTCCACAACAGAATTGCCCTCAGGCCGATTTGGAGACGAGAATTGCACCTGCACCCCCAGAGACTTCATCGCATCCCGGTAAGCCTTAGAGGCAAACGCAGGACCTTGGTCAGAATGGAAGGTGCCAAGGGCAAATGTCCTGACAAAGACATGCAAATCTTTTATAACAGTTCGAGCGTCAGCACTGCGCTACGGCCAAACCCAAAGGAATCTAGTGCACGAGTCCACCGCAACCAAGATATGTTTAAAAGCAGTGTCAGATGTCAAAGGACCGCAGTGATCAAGATCAATACATCCAAAAGGTTGATTTGAAATGTTAAGTTCAGTGTGGGGTGGACGTGCGACAATAGAAGGCTTAACTTCTTGACAAATGTCACAAGAAAGAACATATTTACGTGCTTGTTGATATAAACCACGCCACCAAAAACGTTGCTGTAAAAGGGAAACAGTAGCTGTCACTTTGGCCTATGCAGAAGCTACGCCTTCTATTAAAGAAAGTCTGCGGTCCTCGGTGGGAATCAGCCGATCCCCAACGGAAGGAATTGTTGCAAATGGGACTTGATTGGAAGACAGGTGATATGTGTAACGTGAAGGGAAACCTTGGGGAAACTCCGTTCCCTCTTTCGTCGCAGCTATAGCCGCCAAAATATCATCATCAATTTTAGTCATAGACCTAGTGACTGCTGCTACTGAACATGTGGCTACTGCAGATTTGGCTGCCTCATCAGCCATAGAATTACCGACAGCATGTGCTCCCACACGCTGATGACCTAACGTATGAATACCATGTGTGAGTGGCAAACGTTCCTTAAGAGCAGCCACTCGGACCCAGTGTTTTATGCTTAATTGCGCTAACTCTGGAATAACAAAAATGATTTCTTTTCCAGAAGAACAAGTTGTCATTGAAGGATTGACCACAGTAAAACGAATCGCACACTACAAATGTAAGAACATCTAGATCAGCAAATTCTAAAGACAAAACCAAAGCATGTAGCTCTTCCAATTGAGCCGTGCAATCTCCAAGAGACTGTGTGTGCACCAAGGTGGATTTAAAATCCCCATCAACGATCTTTCCTGCCAAAATCGCGCAGGCTGCAGAATAAGCATGTTTAGAACCAATGGCTAGCTGTGCAGATCCATCACTGTAAATTATGCATTTGTACTGATCAAGAGAAAGTAAAGACAAAGGAGGAGGATGAACATGTTCATATTGTAAAAACTCCTGTGTTTGCAAAGAAGGGTCAAAGATAAATTTGACATCAGCCGACGTCAAAGAACTAGCCCATTGTATCCAACGTGGATGCAAGGCTTTAGAATTTGGGACACTAACCTTTGTAACTGCTTCTAAAGCAGGTACCAGCGAAACCATGAAAATGCGTTTTCCCTGAGCCAGAGAGCGTTCCTTAAGAATAGCCATCTGCCCGGCGGTCAAAATCTTTTCTGTAGAAGAGAAACGCATCTCAGCTGGAGTATACAAATGCGATTTATATGCAATGGGGACAGTGTCCCCCTTATTGAACGTCAAGTAAGTAAAGCCTAACGCCCCTGGTACAATCCTTATCACCAAATTTGTAGAATTGTCTCGTGTTAACAAGAAGTTGGTCGCAAGCAGATCAGACCGCAGAGACCGAAGAATTGCGGTATGTTCCGGAAGCCAACTGGAAGACAAAAAAGAAGGTTGTATCAATGAGTAAAGAGGTTGGATATGCTGGGCATAAGCAGGAATGTATGTCCTCCCGAAATTCAAAAAACCCTGCAAAGATTGCAATTTTTTAAGTGTAAATGGAGGTTGCAATTGTACACATTTCTCCAGAAAGTGGGGGGCCAACCCCCTACCTTTATTGTTGAGCTCGTAACCAAGAAAAAGAACCGCCAACAAGGCGATGTGAGACTTAGCAAAATTGAATTTGTAATCAAAGTTTGCAAAATGTGTGATAATGCGGTCTACACGCACAAGAGATGCGGCTGTAATTCATCATCCATCAAGTATATGTCATCGATGTAGGAGAAGGCATCGGGGTCGACCTCATGCAATAGCGACATTATGCGTGCCGCAAACACACCAGGGCTATTCTTATATCCCATAGGCAATCTCGCATATCGGCGCTGATTGCCCGACGCACTAAATGTAGTCAAATCACGGTTCTCAGGAGCCAAAGAGTGGCTGAAGAAGCCGTTGGAAATATCCAAAGTGGTTTTGTACTTTTTTTGAACGATATTGTTCAATAACGCAGAGCTATGTGTGTTCTGAACCGCGAAGGTTCCAACATGACTGCTCAAATGTCAGTAATCTAAAACTATACGATATCGGAAAAGAGGATTATTCATTGACAAAACACAGGGTTCAGTCACACCCTGGTATTCCAATTGAGTCAAAATGTCACTTACGGACGCTTTAGTGTCTCGTTTGATCAGATACTGTGGTTGGGGCTGAGGTGTAGATTGCAAAGGAATTACATGAACCGGGGAATCCTCGTCCCAACTTGCCTGATTGCGATAAAACGCTGGGCCTAGAATAATGCCCAATTCGAGGCGTAAGCCAATTTATCGTCATCAGAAACATATTGTGAAAAACTGGGTAGAATAACATCTTCCCCTCTAGAGGAAGGTAGGACAAAAGGTGGAGGCCAATCAACCTCCGCCAATAAAATATCATAGGAAAAAGTGAGATTTTCCCAAAAGACTGCTTTCATCAGGCGTTTAATATCACCTTCAATTTGGAGGCTCACTTCATAAAGCCTATCAGGAGGGGCAACTCGAGTATCAGCTGTTTCTACGGTAATGAAAGTGTCAGTTGCTTTCACCTCCAGACGCTGGTGGAGTGTCTGCCGCACTATGGTAACCTCCGCTGCGCTGTCGAGGAGGGTTACCACCCAACTACTGTCGAGGAGCAGGGTTCTCACCGTCTGAAGCATACTTTGCAGTCAAAGCGGCAACTTTTTCCTTCTGAAACTGCGGTTGATATTGAGGTGGTTCCTCCTGCTTGACTTTTAGATCAAACTGGCGCTGCGGGTCACGTCTAGCTTGCGCAGACTCGCCTTTCTGCGATCCTGACGTCCTCCCTCGCCGAACTGTTGATCCGACGATTCCTGAAAGGAACGAGGATCAGGAACCTGGAACCTCTCAGGTGTCTAAATTTTAGAGTGGTCACGCAAATTATATCTATGTTCAGAAGCGTCAGGTGGTGGCGAACCAGCACGTGAACTAGGCTTCTGTTGTTGCTGCCGCTGATTCTTGTTCCAAGCCTTTTTAGGAAAGACTGGACGACCCTCCTTTTCAGGAGGGGGTTTAGATTGTGGGTGAGCAAATGGTCGAATCCCCAAGCTATTGCGACCCAAAGATGTATACACATCCGCAATGATAATCAGCAACTGACGCTGCCGATCCACGTCCGGCACCGCCGCTAGGCGTTGACGTACCTGTAATCAAACTGCTTCACCTTTAATGTTGGCCAGAATCATATCGGAGACAATAGGGAACATTCCTACCAACTTCATCCCCAAATCCAGGGCTGGACCAGCCATGTGTTCAACTTGTACCTTCTTTAGAACGCTCGGCAGAACGCTCATGGAGGGGGTGCCAAAGCACAGTGTATACACTGAAGCAAACATCGTCCCCCAGGTGGTGCAGTCAGCTAAAGCGGGAATCAGACCACTCTGCAAACTCATCGTAAGGCTCCTGTGTTTTTCAACAGGAGTAGTATGTGGAAAAACAGCTTCAAGTTGCTCAAATGTTTGTGCAAGCCAAAATGGCAAGTCATCACGATTTTGAGGACGTTTGCCCATCACTGAATTAATCATGACAGGGCTAATGACAAGACCACCGCCATGTCCTGTGGCGGAGGACTAGCTCCAGGCGGAGCCGCCTGAAGTGCTTGTGACATATATTGTATGACACTTCTGTGAATATGAAGCAACTGCGAATGTAACAGGCGTAGCTCTGAGGCAATAACATTCATATAAGTTGGATGTGGTGTAAAACCAGCCCAAACCGGCCAAGTGGCCCCATCGATAGATAAGGGGCCCATACGAACAATAGTAAGAGGGTGAGGAAGGGCGCCATTAAACCAAACAGTATGCTCCCAAGCTGTCAACGCAACTTCAAGTAATGCATAAGGACGATAAGCTGCCGGAGCAGCAGCCCTTGTATATTCATGAAGCAAATTATCATCCCCATCCACCGAGGGGAACGTATCCCAAGAATAAAAGACTTCCAAGCGAAAAGCAGGGTCTGCTTCGACAACAAACGTAATGTTAGCCCCTGCATTGGGGACTCCGTGTTGAGTTAAGTGGGCTGTAACCGCCACGCGGTTAGGTGCCGCAATAGCGACCGGTTGTGCCATATTTGAAATGGGACAAAGAAAATGAGGAAACGGTAGCGTAAAATAGGGTAAAGAAAACCGTTTAAATTTCAAGCTTGAAAACCTATAAATACACCAATATAGGAGGCTAAGCCCCACCACCACGGATGTCTCTGGAAACCAGTGAGAGGGTATTGTGGACAAGCACAAGCGCTACTCAGGGGTCTCGTGAATAAGTACCAGACCAAACGTTGGTCGCGCCATGTTGCACAGATTCTGCACAAACACAGAACTATGCGCAGGATTATAGGACCTTGGTGTATAGGGACTGGGTCTTCCTACCACCTTAGAACCCACGAGCCCAGGACCGACTAGCTATAGTGTCTCACTTGCTCTCCTACTCACTCACAGAGAAACAAATGATTAGACACCCCAGAACACAACACTCCCAGATCTCTCAGGAATCGCGGTAACAATTCACACCCTTTCGCTCGCACTCTTGTACTTGTCCACAATAAGATCTGACAGAGAAACAAAACAGTTTAAAATATTTATTTTAACTAACGTGCCCTAACATACAGTATACGTGCCACGACAAGCAGGAAAATGCATAGTACAAATACAGTCAGCATAGCAGCTCGTCCATAAATCATGAAGGGAGATGTCATCATGGAAAGACAATAGAGCCTAACCTCCCTCCCCTTGCCACGAAGCAGTATTATTATATATTAAAAGATCTCTCGGCTTTGTCGGCAGACCCCATACCTTAGCCAATAGATGGTAGATCTACATCATAGGTGCTGTCTCGCTCTTCTCCCTGGAAAGGTCCCTCTCCAAGTGTGTGCTACCTATTAGTGTATTCTAATAAGACCAAAGTACGTTGTCCAAACAACAGCTGCATCGGTATGGTTTGTCTAAGGGCTAAGGCCTGGCCAGAACAAAATAACAAGAGGCATTGTTGTTCGACCTTGCACATAATGTTCAGTCAAAATCCCAGGAACATGCAGAGAGTGAACACAGCGATGAGTTCTCATGTGAAAACAGCCATAGAAATTATTGCAAAAATAAAGACGTGTAGTAACGTGCACAAAGCAGCAGGCAGGCTGCAACATGCTCATGCTAACTTCGTGAAGATGACAATGTCCCAATGGGCCACGTGACTGGAGGAGACTTTAGTCCTGGCATCACCCTCTCAGGCTTGTCACAATTTTAGTTGCTGCATCCACGATTGGGCTAGTTACAAATTTGGCAATCACAACCCCCACTCGGGCCAATCACCATTGAGGTGGTTGTGACCACAGGCCAATATTCAACTTGTTGGTTTTCCTGCCCGCCTCAGGTGCTGGGGCTGCACAGAGCAGTGTGCCTGCTGCGGCTCTTTCAGTGGCAGGAGCAGGAGCCTTCAGTACTGGCAGCACCCTCTCAGGCTAATCACAATTTTAGTTGCTGCAGCCATGATCGGCTTGTTACAACTTCGGCAGTGTCAGCCCCCCCGATCACCATTGAGGTAGATGTGACCACAGGCCGATATTCAGCTTGGCAGTTGTGGCTGATCACAACTGAAGCACAGGTAGATCTTCCACTAAGCAGTTGCAGCCACGCACATGCCAGTCACAACGCACATTTACAGCCTGCACCTGGCTTCGGCTATTGCGGTCACTGGGCAGGCTTAGGCCTCTGCACAGACACTGGATTATCATGATGACAGGGCCTAAATTCAAACGTCAGGATACCAGATTCACGCAGTTGGGCATCTCACCCATACACTATGCAAGGGGCATTTCCATCCCAAAATCACTCCTACTCATTCATTTTTTTAATGCAATGTTATTTACATTTTTAAACATTATATACGAATCACACAGACTTGGATGGTAGGCAGATGAACGGCACGTACAGTGACTAGAGTCAGCTCAATCATTGCAGCAAGTGGACGACCATGGTTATACATAGCTATAAACAGCAATTGTGTGAAAGCAGTTATACTCACTATTTATTTATTTACTTATTTTTATTTATAGAGCGAGACATTCATCCCAAAAGGCTTAAAAGTTCCCTATCTTTCCCTACAACTATGAGAACAAGACTGAAAATAAGATCCTCAAAGAAAACATTGACCTCTGAAAAGGCAAGTTGTTAATTTTTTCCTGAACCAGAGATGGTTTTCGGTAAAACCGAGATCTAGGGGTAAAGCATTCCAGTAGGACGCTGCCAGGAGTGAAAGTGAGTGTACGCCAGTTCTAACTTTTTTTATCCGCCTGACCTTGGCGAGAGCCAGGTTCCCTGACCTCAAACCTTGCAGTGGAATATGCCATAACACTTTGGCCTGTAGAATTACAGGCCCAGTGTTGTAAATTGCCTTATGAGTGTGGAAAAGAAGCTTATAGACTATAGCGTCAACATATTTCGATTTGAATTTCAAGCCTTCAAGGGGGTATTTAATCTGGAGGTTAGACAGAGCACCGGACATCGCTTTCCACAGGTCAAGGTCTTCTTGCAGTTGGTCATCAGTTCTACAGAGCTTAATTTTTTTTTCCTCCACTGGCGACCATTGCCATGTCTGGAATCCATTTGCGTGTTTCTGGCAGTTTTGTGCTAAGCAAGCATATGACTACTCGTCTTTTTAACAGTAAGAGCGTGAACTATAAAAACTTTCACTTCATTTTGTGCTTTGTTTTTATGACACCAATACACAGTAAACAAAATTGCGGTGTCAATTGCACTGTGAGCAACATATATGTTAATTATCGGCCCACCACCTACCGCCATTAGGTGCCTCACTTGGGCAGTCCCATATTAGGTTATAAGAAGTGGCCTTTGGGTCTTTCTATTTGGGGCAATGCCCCGAAATATCGCTATTTATGCAGTGTAACATTGAGGGTGTCATATATGTCCTGTGCACATGATTAAAGTGTAGCATTCTGAATCTGGCATTGCTAGAAACTTCTTTAACTAACACTAGTGTTTGCTTCCACTGTGTATTTGTAAAGCACCGATTACAATCGGTCTCCCATTTTGTATCGGTGTGTGGTGGGACTTTGCATGTGTCTTACATGATAGCGGCGTATAGTCTAGTTATACTGCCCGGCCACTGTCCGCTTGCACCAGCAGTGACAGTATGGCATAACTCTTGGGGGTGACCACAGGTCACCCCATAATTTACGCATCACCATTCTTATGGCGCAGTATTGTAAATATTGCTCCACGTCTATGCTGTTCTGGGTATGTAGCAAAATCAAAGGGGATGATGGACGAAGTGTTGAACATTGCAAGCACTCACCCCCCGTCAACTGATCTGGGTTTAATCCATCATCATTCTTTAGCTCACTCCGCCACCCCAGTTCAGACATGGCCATATGCAAATCAGTCTGACCCTGTGCCTCATGGGAACAGTCCAGCCCGAACTGCCAAGCCATGTCTTCCCTGGACCGGAAACTAGCATCCTGGGACCGGTTTCTGGCTTACAGCCGTCATCAGCCAGGCTATCTTGAATCCAGTGGCAAGGTGAGCAAGGGACCCACGTCTGGGCATACCCTGCCAACTTAGGGCAAACATAGCAAAACCAAAGGGGATGATGGACGGAGTGTTGAACATTGCAAGCACTCACCCCCGGTCAACTGATCTGGGTTTAATCCATCATCATTCATTAGCTCACTCCGCCACCCCAGTTCAGACATGGCCATATGCAAATCAGTCTGACCCTGTGCCTCATGGGAACAGTCCAGCCCGAACTGCCAAGCCATGTCTTCCCTGGACCGGAAACAAGCATCCTGGGACCGGTTTCTGGCTTACAGCCGTCATCAGCCAGGCTATCTTGAATCCAGTGGCAAAGTGAGCAAGGGACCCACGTCTGGGCATACCCTGCCAACTTAGGGCGAACATAGCAAAACCAAAGGGGATGATGGACGGAGTGTTGAACATTGCAAGCACTCACCCCCAGTCAACTGATCTGGGTTTAATCCATCATCATTCTTTAGCTCACTCCGCCACCCCAGTTCAGACATGGCCATATGCAAATCAGTCTGACCCTGTGCCTCATGGGAACAGTCCAGCCCGAACTGCCAAGCCATGTCTTCCCTGGACCGGATACAAGCATCCTGGGACCGGTTTCTGGCTTACAGTCGTCATCAGCCAGGCTATCTTGAATCCAGTGAGCAAGGGACCCACGTCTGGGCATACCCTGCCAACTTAGGGCGAACATAGCAAAACCAAAGGGGATGATGGACGGAGTGTTGAACATTGCAAGCACTCACCCCCAGTCAACTGATCTGGGTTTAATCCATCATCATTCTTTAGCTCACTCCGCCACCCCAGTTCAGACATGGCCATATGCAAATCGGTCTGACCCTGTGCATCATGGGAACAGTCCAGCCCGAACTGCCAAGCCATGTCTTCCCTGGACCGGAAACCAGCATCCTGGGACCGGTTTCTGGCTTACAGCCGTCATCAAACTTCTTTAACTAACACTAGTGTTTGCTTCCACTGTGTATTTGTAAAGCACCGATTACAATCGGTCTCCCATTTTGTATCGGTGTGTGGTGGGACTTTGCATGTGTCTTACATGATAGCGGCGTATAGTCTAGTTATACTGCCCGGCCACTGTCCGCTTGCACCAGCAGTGACAGTATGGCATAACTCTTTGGGGTGACCATAGGTCACCCCATAATTTACGCATCACCATTCTTATGGCGCAGTATTTTAAATATTGCTCCACGTCTATGCTGTTCTGGGTATGTGCCACCTTGAAAGAGGACATCGCGTCCTCCTCCCGTATGTCAGCTAGGGTGTTGCAGCCCCTCCCCTTTGCCTGCCTGCCATGTTCATGTTGCACTCTAAGTGGGCAAACTCTGTTACCAGAGCCGCAAGGCCACGGCATATGGGGTTTGTTTCCTCCATCACCAACAGAATCGAATTTCTTGTATTCTACATTGAAAGAGGTACAAACACCTAAGGAGTACTATCATCTTAGTTATTGCTATTCTGCTGGCTAGCAATGTGGCAGGGAGGTTCAAAAGTTTATGGATCACTCAATATTTTTTTTGTATCAATATTCATGGTGTGCCACTCCAGCTTTAAGGTGGTTACCATGTCTCCCGGATAATTAAAGGCTTTCGTTTCCCAGTGTATCTCCATATTGAGTAGGAGCATTTTTGACACTCATGTTAGCCCCGCATTAGGGTACAGTAGCAACTTTTGTTTGTTTATCCATAAACCAAACGGTTGTCCAAAACTGTCAAGGATATATAGGAGGAGTAGTAGCGCCTCCTCTGGTCTGCACAGATACAGGAGCATGACACCCGTGTATAGCCATACCAGGTGCTGCCTACCTCCCACGGGTATGGCCCAGTCTGACAATGAGGACCTGAGTTGGCAGTCCAGTGGTTCTGCTGCCCGCACATAGAGCAGTGGGACAGTGAGCATCCCTGTCGCATTCCACGCTCTAGGGTCCATTCTTCTGCAATAATCCTGTTTGTTCGCACTCTAGCAACTGGGTTGGTGTATAATACTTTGACTATTGCTATGTACTTTGGGCCAAAGTATATGGCTTTAATTGTTGCAAGTAAGTACTTCCACAAGACTGTGTCTAATGTCACTAGTGTCATATGTTCGTGAATGGGTTGCGTCTTCCACATAACATTTTGCGTTCTACGGATATTAAGCACCGTTACCCTGCCCAGAATGAAGCCACATTGGTCTGTGTGCACCAAGGTGCCAACTATGTGTGTCAGTCTGCGTGCGAGGGCTTTTCCTATAATGTTATAGTTGGTGTTCAACAGACAGAGCAGGCGGTATGTCTTGCAGTCAAGGGGTCTTTACTGTTTTCGGTTTAACTATGATCTCTGCCTCTCAAGCCAGGTGCTTGATTATTCCCTCTTGCAGTGCTTCTTGGTAGACCTGCAGCAATTTCTCTGCTAATCAACCACTATAAGTGAGGTATCATTCAGCAAGTAGATCATTGCCGTTATTAGGCAGAATAGATACTGACAAAGATGTATACATAATGGTGTACTTCCAGCGAATAGGGGTAATTGGTAAAAAACACCAATGAATATGGATAGTGGTATTCCCTTACATAAATATGCAGAACAAAACTTGCAGTACCGAGAACATTAGGTAATAAGAAAATATGATACCAGTACGAAAAGTACATTTTGAGTTTTACTTGTGATTAATAATGTACTACACTGGACCTATGGCAAACCAATACAATGAATTGTAAAAATAGTTGTTTGTTTTAAAAAAAATTGTTTGTTATGTATAACTAGCAATCCCATAATGCCTCATAATGGACACAATGGGAGATAAGTATATAAAGTAGAAAGCAATGATGGACTCACAACACCGTGAGCAAGACCTGTTTGTTGAAACGTGTTGGTGGTGGTGGTGAAATGGCGATATTTGTCCAGACCTAATAAATTGAAAAGCAACCTTCCTTTCGAGAGTGTGACGTTATTCATTTGATGGAATATATATATATATATATTCTCTCTCTCTCTCTCTTAGATCACTGTTCTATAATAATAATTTAAAAAAGCGTTTTTTGTGTTGCTAATAACTTTGGCTCTGTTTGACAATTCTCCACAAAACTTTCCAAAAAGGTTCTTGCTACTTTTGACTAGTTTGTGCCCCGAAAATTTTGGGGTGATCCGTCAAGCGGGGGCCGAGTAAAAAGGGGGAGTCCAAAACACAAAATCTCCATGCATTTTCCCTAGACTTCTTTAGGCAAAGCTACAGCACAATCTGCTGAACAGAATTGCACCAAATTCGGAAGCTAGATCTTGGTACGCAGATTTTGCCTTTTGTGATTTGGTGTAAATCCATCCAGTAGTTTTTGATAAATTAAGGGGAAAGAAATATAGCTATCTGGACAGTTGGGTCCGCAAGAGGCTTGAGGGACTCTCGCGGGAGCACCAATTTAAAAATGGAGTCGCCTAATTGGCCCAGGGAGCTTTTTTTCCCTTGAGCCAATCTACACCCGCAGGAGTCAGACTCCCGCAGGAGCGAGCGCTCTGATTGGCTGCCAGCACCATCTGAAAAAAGTTGCTGGCAGCCATTACAGGCCTCGAGGACTTAGTGCCCTATGATAAAAAAAAAACAATGATATAAGGGGACAGGGTAGGGATATTCTGCCCCTTAGGCCTCATGAGGAGGAGCTCCCCCCCTCCCCCCACCCGGCCAAAAATTGCTGCGAGCCCACTGGACTCCCGCCAGATCAAAAAATAAGACCAAAATAGTGGCCTGGTCCTCATTGTTCAATTATAGGTCCTAGCCGTGCAGCCCCCACCCCTAGCTAATATAGACCCCGGGAGCTCACCCCGGTCCCGAAATTTGCATAAAAGAGGAGGGGTCACATGCCTCCAGAGGCCCCTGGGACCCCAGGGCTGATTTCATTGATAAAGGACAGTAGGCGCGCATGGCCCCACTCCTCAAGCCATCACAGGCCCTAGGAGCCAGCCCCTGGGCTAACATTTCTCAAAAAGGGGAGGAGGGCTGCGCGGCCCCTCTTCCTGAGCCTTCTATGACCCGGGGATCCCATTCCACAGGTCAAGCTCAAATGGTGTGTCCTGGGAAGCCCAGCCCCTGGACTCGCACGGGCAGGGAAACCTGCAATTGCTCCCGCCTGGCGGAGTATTCTGGAATCTCCTGCCATGTGGGAGCAATCCCCAAGTCTGCTCCCAGCCGGCAGAAGCTTTGAAAATGCTTCTGCTAGCTGGGAGAAGACTTTTGATTGGTTTATCTGCCCGCACTGATGCGGGCAGGAAAACAAATGAAGAGATTGGTTACGCCTGGAGGGAGCAGCATAAGTAGGCACTCCCTGTGGGTGGGAGCAATGCTGGCTCCCACTGCAAGCAATCACATCAGTGATGTAATTTGAGATGTTATCAGTGATGTCATAAATGATGTCATAGGAAATGTCATGAGTGATGTAATATGTGAGGTCATAAGCAGTGCATTGTGAGGGAGCAAGTTGTTAGCTCTACTAACTATAACTGATGAATTTCTGTGTTTTTTTTTTTTAGTTCAAAACATTAATGTCACTGACGTATTCACCTAACTATAACGTTACTTTAATCTTTGTTTTTCAATGAAGCTATATATATATATATATATATATATATATATATATATTTATTTAATTTTTAGGGTGCTTGGATATTGAGTGATTTGCCCAGACTCACAGGATGTTGAACTGAGGCCGGCACTCAAATTTGATTCCCCAGTACCAAAGGCAGCAGCTCTCGCCGTTAGGCCACATCACCCCCATCTCGCTTTTATTGCAAAGTGTGATTTGAAGAGATCTCTGGTGTCTCTGTTTTTTCAGGCAAACGTGCCTGGCAAGAGACTGGTTTGAGGAAAAAGTGTCTATGGGCGAGATATCTGCTACACAAACGTTTCTCTCGTGAATAAAATTGCATAAAATTGCTGAATGCAAAATTTTAAATAATTTCAGGAATTTCCCAAATGAAGCCAGCAGAATTAAAATTTCTCCCAGGATTATTTTACGGTGCACTTTTTCGAGGAGGGCCTCATACAGATATTCTTGTTATGAGGTTCCATATAAGAATCCAAAACATATTTCATGTGTTTATTTGTTTCAAGATGTAATTCAAAGTCCTTGACATTGACTTTTTGTTTTAATATTATATTCTTGAAAACAGGTTAAGAGATGCTAGGGTACCAGATAGTTCGATTTATAGATTATCTATTGAATTTAATAGTAGGACTGACCACTCATTCTGTGCTAACTTGCATTAGTTGAAATCAGTAGGGGCCATTATTCCCCAAATCATGCTTCTCAGCATGCCCCCGCGCGCTTCTCACGTGATGACAGGGCTTAAAATAGACTGCTTCTGCATGCACAGTTTACTTCTGAAAGCCAAACTCCATTCTCACTTGAGTTAGCCTTGTTACTATAAGTGAAAAACACTTCTATAGAACTTGCACTGCATCAGGTCCAGGCATGCCCCAAACTGTCCATACTGGCAAGCTAACCATAGGCTACGGCAGCGTCTAGGTTCCCTCATAACTTTGCCTTTGGGGTGACAGAGGAGCTCTGAATTGTTTTGTATAATCAGCAGAATGCATAAGTTGAAGAAGCGCATTTCTTCTTGATTGAAGTTATATGAAAGCAAGCAGAATCCATGCCACTAAGCCGGTGTCGCTATGCCAAACACCATGGTAATTATGAGTGAATATGCCAGTATATGGGTAATGGCATATTTTTTTGGCCCGCACTACCCACTGGTGTCTACCAACTTGCATGGCTGGCCTACCATATAGTGCATTATACCCAAATCTTTTGATCCATAAGTGTTTGTCCAGATCCATGATACAATCTGTCACTGTATCGTGGACATGGAGGGACATCACGGCTGTTGCTTAGTGAGGGGATACCATAATCGTTTATTGCACATTGTTGTCGCTTGCCACTTCTTTGGAACAAAACTATTATTTAACATTGGACTATAATTTGAAAAGGCACTGAGGGATCAATGAGACACATCACGAAACAGGTGTTAGTTGGAAATGAGTGTAAATAGAAATAACTTATTGGAAAAGTCCAAAAATGATTAATAAAAACCAGAGTGTACATGAAAGTCATTTGATAGCTGTATATTAATCTGGAACTCGAGTCAAGAAAATATTTTTTTTCACTCCTCTCACAAGATATGTGTATAATTATAGGTGAATGTTCGGGAAATTGTGTGAGTCTTAGGGCCGTTTTTGTGAGGGGTTCTGTCCTTGCCCAAAGATTGTGATCTTCGTTTTGATATCAATAGCCAGGAGACAGGTGTCTTTGTTATAAAGATCTAGCTGCTTCAGTGATCTTATCAGGCCAGTTTTGTTCTGGTCAAAAATGACCAGATTGTTTTTGTATTGGAGTACCAGTATGTGTTGCAGCCCCAGTTTGATTGAAATGAGTTTGGCTTTTGCATCGTTTGACCCAGGTTAGCTGTGTAGAAGCCGAATAACACGGAAGCTAAGATGCAGCCCTGCTTGAGCTCCTTGCTGGTGGACATATGTTCCGAGATATGTGCTCTTCATGAAGCGAGTACATTTAATTTAAAAAGGTGTTACAAATGCAGAAAGAAGCGTGCTCTGCCCACAGCAGGCCTCAGGCCACGCCATCAAAAGCTGTGCTCTCTACAGATCATAGTAACATACAACAATGTCTCAACAGGTAGTAGTAATACGATTGATTTAGAGAAAATAAATAAATTATGAAGAAAGACTAGAAGTACCAATAATGATTAAATACTTAAATACTGCAGTTTGTATTTTCAAAGATTGATCATTGAAAGCTTAAAGGCAGCATCAATATTACTTTGATAATGTGCAATAAATATATGGTGGATACATAGTGCTCATGGACAAAACCATCAACGGCGAATGTAAAACACGTGAAAAAGTGAGAATAGCAGTGAACAGGCATTGATTTAGACTGATATAAAACATGAATTGGCGGTAGGAAATTTTTACAGAATCATGTTTTAAGTCAGCCTGTGAATCCACTGATTCGTGTTGGCGACATTTCGACCTTTATTATTTCAGGTCATCATCAGGACAAAAATTGTACATAAATGATAGATTGCTGTCTGATGGAAGTCCTAGAACGTAAGTGAAAGTTGGACAAGGCGTACCGTAGCCCGTAATAGGGATAATGGCTCCACTGATAAATCAGGAACTTGGAGTCCTTCAAAGGAGGAATAAATCCTTGGCAAATTGGTAAGGGAAGTGTGCCATCCTGTTAGAAATGGGATTTCTGGTTGGCTAGGGCTTGCGCCTAAGCCAGGCAGAAACCACCACTCTAGTCAGGGCAAGGGAGTTATACGCTGAAGATAACCCCTGCTCACCCCCTTGGTAGCTTGGCACGAGCAGTCAGGCTTATCCCAGAGGCAATGTGTAAAGCGTTTGCGCAACACACACACAGCAGCAACACACTAGGCACACCACAAAAGGAACTCCACACAAGGTTATATATAAAAATAGCCTTTGTATTATCATAAACACATTAGAATAGTAATCACACAATATACACTGTGCCAACTGGCACAAGGAAATATTTACAGGGGATTATATACACAAGACAGGGCCAATTGGGCCACTGTCAGAACCATCACAAAGCACAAATAGTAAATGTAGAACACAACCAGTAACTACTGGCAAAACACTGTACTCAGCATTATATCCTGCAACATAAATCACATTATGCAATCAGCATCACATTGGGCGTAAAACACATTATGCGCCAACCTCATAAGCATAAATACATTATGCAATAACCTCACAAGCATAAATCACATTAGGCAATGACCTCATAAGCCTAAACACAGTATGCAATAACCTCCTAAGCATAAATCACAGATTAGAGGCATAAGTCACAGTAGAGAATAACCTCACACGCATAAACCTCAGATTAGGGAATAACCTCCTAACCATAAACATCAGAGGCACAAATCATGGTGCATAAAACACATCTAGCATATTAGCACATACATCACATTAGGGCCTGGCACCCTACCAACCTCACACTGTCCCCCTGGCCAACTGGCCTTCTCAGAGGGCTCTAATGCCCCTATGTCCATAATGTCAGGGCGTGCTGCCAATGCAGCAGAATCCAAAAGTGCGCAATTGCGCTGGCCTAAACGTTGCAGCTGCCACTAATTGCTGTGAAGCAAAACGTAGGCACTGGCACTCACTGTGCCCTCTGGGAGGGTCCCCACTGGGACTCTAAAATAATACTGCCAAATGTTGCAGCTGCCCGCGCTGGTGCGGCGCAGCTGTGAATAAAATAAAGAGGCCCTGGCACGACTGTGCCTCTCCTTTCCCACTCAGGGACTCTACAACAAAATGCCCCCAATCGTTGGAGCAGCCCGCTCTCCTGTGGGTCTGCTCAGGAAATCCAGCACGATTGCCCTAGTGCCTCGTGAGCACCAACAGCAAAAAGAACGGCCTCAGCCCCACTCACTGGGGCTTGGTGCGGGCTCCTTTGGTCTCCTCTTCTTCCTACGGCGGGCTCCTGGCAGCCTGAGGAGCCCGCGAGGCTCCCCCTGCACTCTGCCTTCACCCAGTCCCTCTCCGGGGACACAGAACTTTTCAGGGGAGCCCGCGAGGCTCCGGACGGCTTCTCCGGCGGGCGGGACTTCCTCTCCCTGCTCCGCCGGCCTCAGAGGCCCCGCTCACAGTCAGGCAAGGCCGCCTGGCTTCCTGTCCTGAACCGGGCCGCGGCGGTTACTTCCCTTCTGCGCTGCAGTGCGGGGTGGGCACCCGCCTTAAAATAAAGCATAATCCGGGGTGGGCACCCACGAAAGGCACCACAATGCGGGGTGGGCACCCGCCTCTTAAAATAACTCATAAAGCGGGGTGGGCACCCGCTCGGCTTGCTAAATGCGGGGTGGGCTCCCGCTGATGAAAGCAGCAAATGCGGGGGAATCCCCACGTCGGGATTCCCTCTAAAAGGGCGGCAGCTCCGCGCTGCGAAGCCCACGCTCTCCTTTGGCAGGAAGAAAAGCAGAGCGCTCTCAAGGCGCTAGATGCAAAAAAGTCCTCAGGTCCATGGGGCATAGCTGGGCCCAGGGAGGCCAGCACAAAGGGCCCTCCAGCAGGGAGGCAAGCCCCTGTGGCGGCTCCTCCTGGGCCCCCAGCAGCAGCAAGCCCCCAACAAGTCCAGGAACAGCACAACATTCATGGGGTCACAGCCCCAACATTTATACTCATTTTCTCCTTTGTCTGTAGTACAGGGCTTGGGGGAACCAGCAAAAACTGGTTCAGGGGGGAATTGGAGCACTCTGTTTACCAGGCTCCTCTTCCCCTTTGTCAGGTGGGGGCTCGGTGATCAGACACACCACAGGGGGCGGAGCCAGCATTGTACAGGCTAGGCACAGACCTATTCAGGGTCAGGGGATTACTCCTCCCACTACTCCCAATGCAGATGTCCCATTCAGCCTAGTGCTGACTCACCCTGCCCCTCCTGGAGACACACA
The DNA here is from genome assembly GCA_963921515.1 of Calotriton arnoldi. Classification (NCBI taxonomy): domain Eukaryota; kingdom Metazoa; phylum Chordata; class Amphibia; order Caudata; family Salamandridae; genus Calotriton; species Calotriton arnoldi. The sequence goes on along the minus strand of CAWUFW010016778.1, from coordinate 32,679 downwards.
CACCTCCCAGCCCCTGTCACTCAAAAGCCAGACATGCAATTCACATCAGGCAGGCAGACACACAGCACACAGAAATGCCAACTTCTAAAAGTGGCATTTCTAAAATAGTTATAATACATCTGCGCACACCATTGCGCAGCATTTATTATGACAATTCCAAATATACTAAACTTGACCACGCTGCTCCTCTCATATCAGGAATTACCACTAAAACACTGATCAGGGAATCCCCAATGCATTCCTATGGGAGGGCAGCCCCACAGTAGTGAGAAACCAAAATGGCTGTTTGTCACTACCAGGACATGTCACACACTTAAGGTACATGTCCTATCTTTTACCTACAATGCACCCTGCCCATAGGGCTAGCTAGGGCCTACCTTAGGGGTGACTGACATGTAGTAAAATGGGGGTCACAGACATGGCACACACTTTAGGTGTCACGTCACAGCGGCAGTGACACTGCGCGCACAGGCCCTGCAATGGCAGAGGCCTGAGATAGGTTTGCAAGGCTACTTTGGTGGGTGGCGCAATCAGCGCTGCAAGCCCACCAGTAGCATTTAATTTACCAGCCCTGAGTATATGAGATACCACTTGACAAGGGACTGACAGGTAAATTAAATAGGCCAAACAGGTGTAGACCAATCTTTACCATGTTTACCACAGAGAGCACACGCACTTTACACTGGACAGCAGTGCTAAAGTGCCCAGAGGCCTAAAACCACCAACACCATGTCAGAAAAAAGGCTAGGAGAAAGGCAAAAAGTTTAGGGATGACCCTGCAAAAAGGGCCAAGTCCAACACATTCCGTCACACTATATCCTATATAATATCAGTATGAAAGTCATAGGTGGTTGGGCATTGCTTTGCCGATGGATGGAGTGTCAAGAAGTACGTGGGGCCCAGCTGGGCTAAAGGTAGGGAAAGCGCTCTGGTGATGCGCTAAACAGCTCTTTTGTGTCTTGGAGGTCGCAGTGAGCAGGAGAGACCCAACGAGGTACTTGGCGTGAAAGCTAATCTTCATCCAAGTCAGAGGAGCGAAGCTACATCCAAATGGAAGGCTCCCATTTGGATGAAACTTCACTCCTCCGACTTGGATGAAGATTAGCTTTCAGGCCATCAGACAGCAATCTATCATTTATGTGCAATTTTGGTCCTGATGATGATCTGAAATAATAAAGGTTGAAACACCATTGACACGTATCAGCAGATTCACGGCCTGTGACATATAACGTGATTCTGTAAAAATATCCTACCACCAATTCATGTTTAATATCAGTCTAAATCAATGCAAGTTCACTGCTTTTGTCAATCTTTCACGTGTTTCACATGCACCGTTCACAGTTTTTGTCCATGAGCACAGTGTTTCCACCATATATTTATTGCACATTATCATAGTAACATTGATGCTGCCTTTAAGCTTTCCTTGTTCAATCTATGAAATTACATATCGCAGTATTTACTCATTAGTGCTTCTAGTCTTTCTTCATAATTTACTTATTTTCTCTAAATCAATCGTGCTACTATTACCTGTTGAGACGTTGTATGTTACCATAATTCACCCAGGTCTCAACTGGGTCGACAAATCATGCATATAGGCGAGCAACCGAGGAATGGACTAATTGGTGGGTCCTGATTGCTGGAACAATATTCATAGTAGTACATTTCCCCCCTACCCTAAACCCTCTTTGATAAAATAGTAAAACGTCCTATATTCAGCCTGCTTTTCAGTGTTCGCTAATAACACTTTAGCAGATAGTTTTCATCCACAGTAAGCCCAGACCTTCCAACACACACAGTGCCACTGGGTGTCATGTGATATCTGCTTCCTTCACACTGTCACCCGGTGAGGAGCCGATATCACACAGTGGCAGGAAAGCTGAACTGAAAACCACTACACAGAGTGGTTTACCGGCTAGTTTTTGAAGTACTAGGTAGCTGACATCCATTAAGGGGGGTATAAACACCCCAGAACGTCGGTGGTAGCCTCAGCGAGCTTTGTCTTTTTTGTTTTTTTTGGGATGGGGTTTGTCAGGGGAGGGGGAGCTTTCGGGACGAGGGCCCAAACCCTCTTAGGCCATGACCATTTCTCACACTGTGAAATAGTTTAGTATATTGGTAGGTCTGAAAGCCAATTATTAATGCTATAATATATTTTCACAACCTCCCCTTTTCTGTCCGCGATCCCCTCACCTTGACCCCCTTTTATACCTTGTTGAAAGGCCGTTCATCTCCTTTCTATCACTTTTCTCTCTGGTTCTTCTGCGTCAGTAGGTGAGTTATTGTTCAGTTAATTAAGACCTCTACAATAATAAATATATTAGCATGATAAAACCAATATAACAATAATGCTACAAGCCAATTTAAAAGCAAGATCAGAGCTAAGCGAAAGTTCACTGCAGTTGTACATTCATAAGTGTTAACCCAAAAACACTGATGCAAGCCTTCACTTTAGATGGTAACAGCACAGAGACCAACTCCAGAGCAGACACTGATGTCATTAAGTGGGAAAGGCTTGTCGGTGGTAGTTGGCCAGATCTCCTTATGCAATGAGGTATTTATGTTCCGCAGCATGCATAAGCTTAACAAAACCTGCCAAAAGCCGTTGCAGTTGAAATACTTTTTGACAGCTTCCCTATAAGTTCTCACGCTGATCTGGAGAAACGCTGCCTTCAAGAAAATGCTTCGGTTAGTTTTTAGGGCCTGGCAGAAACAAAGATAGCGAGACACTTGGATTGATCTAGTATTACACACAATGCATTGATTATGTTGTGCCTCATTTTCCCAACTCTGACCAGTCTTGCTAAACTCAAACAGACCAAATCTCAGCCTCAAATTATCAATTTTAATAGATTTTCTTAGGACAAATGCAAGATATGGTTGGCTTCCTAACTTAGTATACAGACTCCTCACCAAGCTAAACATCTTTTTGGCTGCTAAACCCTGTTTAAAGGATAGTTGATTAATTTCTCATTTAAATGCCCTTATAAGATGGCTGTATGGCAGACCTTGGTCCCAAATAGACTTCAAGCCTAGATTATTTAAAAGAGATTTCAAGGTTTGGTACCAGCTCTTGTAAGATGTGTTTGGAGCATCCATCTCTCACATAAGATAGCTTTTAGAGAGCCAGGTATGGCATTTTTGTTCCTAGACCAGAAACGTAATTCTTCTGCTTCTAAGACCCATTGTTGGTTTATCAGCCCAAATTCTAACCTTATCTTAGCTCATGGTGATGAATTTGGGAGGCAACAAATAAATTGTATAAATCATACTGGGTGATTTCTAACCAGGAAGATAGCCTGCTATGAAAGACCTTGTTACCGTAACTTAGAGGTGGAAGAAACGTTGCCATTATTATTTTAAAAAGGGGGGATAGAGAGAGAGCTGCCTACTCAATAGATAGGCGGGACAGTGCAGCTGAGAGCGACACTGATTTTGGATTCAACTTAGATGAAGATGACGGTCACCTCCGCCTCACTCAGAGCCATATGCTGAGGTATTTATAAGCTTTGACCCTGATAATTGGGGATCCTTTATAAGGCCATGAGCTGTGCTTTTGAAGCCTTTTAGTGAATATAAACTACGTTCATGTTTTTGGGCATTCACCATCAGGAAGTTAGTACCCTAATAGACCTCCAAGGCCGTAAGAAGGCATTGAAGGCTAATAACTTGTATTTAACTGGACAGTGTAATAGGTGCATTGTAGAAGTTGTACTGAATTACTGCCTAACCTTGGGAGCCAGGACCTATCATTTGAGAGTGGGGCTTAGGTCTGCAACATGCAAATTAAAAAGTAAAAGGTCTAGCACACAACCTTGCTTTAAACCCTTTTTGTTTTTAATTTTCTCCCTAATTTGACACAAAGCTAGGTATTATGATATAGTCGCTGTATGGCCCTAAGTAGTAAAGTCGGGATGCCCCATCAATACAGCTTGCTCCATAGTAAATTCCAGTTTATGCTATCAAAATGAGTTTGAAAATCTATGAAGCATGCATAGTGCTACCAGGAGTAGTGTGGGCTTCAACGAATATTGCTTGGGTGAGTATCTTATCAGTTGATCCCCCGTCGTCACTGAAGCCTTTCTGAAACCACGGGATTGGGTGGTTACTAGTCAGTTCTTCAGATCTTTTAATTGCAGGAAAGCATACAATTTGGCATCCTCATCAATCAGGGCAATCATTCTATTACTTTTATGGTCTATTTGAGAGCTCTGTTTGTATACGGAGTGTAAAACAGAATGCGGCCAAGAGACCAGAAAGTTTGTAGATTTTGTACACCCATTAAACAACGAACTTAAACATATTGACCAGAAGGGAATATCAGGTTTGAAGAGCACAGTAGTAAGGCTATTGGTGTCTTAGTCAAGTTGTTTCCTCTGCTGCTTTTAGACTGCATCATATACCATGTTGTTGTACCATTTTCATCTTATCTTACCGCACTTCGTCATACCATGAAATTAAATATTCTCTCAGCTGCTCAAAGTGGCCTTATTTTAATGTTAATTTTAAGGCTTTATTTTTCAGTTAATTTTAAAGTCTTTGTAGGGCAGTGACTAACAGGTATAGGTTACTTCAAATTCACTAGGTGTTGCAACAGTATTTAGCACCCTAAAATGCTGCTGAAGAAAGGCAGTTTATAGAACAAGCATTTCCAATGCAATAGGTCTTGCATTTGCGAGAGTTTGAGCTATTGGCATTGTAAATGACAATGCCTTTTATTTATGGGTTTACAAAACCTGCAAGCGGTGCGTAAACACCGCTTGCAGGTTTTGTAAACACATAAATAAAAGACATTGTAATTTTCAATGCCAATAGCTCAAACTCTCCAAATGCGAGACCTTAGGCAATCGCGGCACCAACGCTTTAGCTAAAGATGTTGAAAGCTAATAAAGCGCGGGTGCCGTGATTACTTTAAAAGTAAAGAAAAAATAAGTTTTTTCTATTTGTTTTACTTTGGAAGCAATTGCGGCACCTGTGTTTTAGCTTAAGATGTTGAAAACTAAAGCGCGGGTGCTGCGATTGTAACAAAAGTAAACAAATAGAAAAAAATGGCGTCCACACGCTTTTTTTTTCTATTTATTTACTTTTGTTACAATGGCGGTATCCACGCTTTAGCTTTTAACATCGTAAGTTAAAGCGCGGGTGGCGTGATTGCTTCAAAAGTTAACAAATAAAATAATTGCATTTTTTTTGGTCTATTTGTTTACTTTTAAAGCAATCGCAGCACCCGCGCTTTAGCTTAAGATGTTTAAAGCTAAATCGCGGGTGCCGCCATTGTAAAAATAAATAAATAAATGAAACAGAAAACGAAAGGTATGCGCCGCGTTCGGCCAGCATAGTACAACAAAAAAAAAGATCGCCCGCCATAATTCTTGCTGATGCGTGCCGCACTGGATAAATGATAAAAAAAAAATGTTAATAGTGCTCGGAGGCTGTAATTAAAGCCTACCGAGTAACAACACATGTAACGGGATGTCCTCATGGGAGGTTACAAGAAGAGAAAAGGCGGTACTAAGGAGGGACTACTAAGCCTATCGACCAATGAAAAGCCACCATTTACAAAGGACAGGAGCCAATTAAAAAGATGGGCGGAAAGTGGGTGGAGCTTAATGCCCTTATCCTGGATACAGCATGTCTCGAAGAAACAGCGCAAGCGCTGCCTAGGCGAGAAATAAAAAGGGCAGACACGAAACAGACCCGTGATTAAGGACGGTTCAAATTGTTGTTGCGCTCTGGTTATTCCAGAGGATTCTGAATACTTGTCAAGTGCCTTTTTTATGCGCTACTTCTGAGAATGTAATATTTTTTCTTTTTTGGCACTTATGTTCAACAGTAATTGAAAAGTATTTTCAACATGAAAAGCTTTAGTTATAATACTACTAACGGAAGCTTTTTCTTGTTTTCGAATGCCAGTGTCTGAATATAAAATATCTCCTCAAATGTGTTCTCTGTGCTGTAGCAACATTTGCTTGAATTACAACGGATTTTAAATAAACTGGGCTTTCTGATGTTTTCTAAATGTACTTTATAATTTAGCTCAACATGTACCTATAGCCAGTTTTCTTGTGTTGACCTGCTTGGAAAATGAATGTTATTTTCAAAATGTATCTGTTTACTATATTTTCTAGTCTTCCCAAACTAAAAATAACAGAAATAGAGAATGAAACAAAGACACTTTTAAACAGTATTTATGGTAACACGGCAAAATTGCAGCTTGAAAACAAAAAGCATCCTCATTTGTTGGCCAATGCTTTCCCACCATATTTCAGCATTGTTTAGCAGACTTTCTAAGTGTTGGAAAGTGGATTATTAGTAGTGGCAGATATGCATTTACCACTGACAATATTACCACTGACACGATAAAGGGCTCAGAATAGGTCTTAGAAAATTATTTCCATGCTCAACCCTTGGTAGCAAGCAGGCAGGCTTAACTTCAAAGACAGGTAGGTAAAGCATTTAAAAACACCAATTCAGTAAATAATTAAGACACAAAACAAAATAAAAATTCAACACCAATTTATGAAAATAGGAAATATGTTTATCTTTTAAATGACACCAAAATGAAAAACATCCACTGTAGGGAACCAGAGATATGAATTTTTAAAGATTAGTCACTTTCTAGTGCTTAGAAACCAGCAGTGCCACTTTTGGTCATTTCGTTGCCTCTGACAGGGACACATTCACATTTACCATTTAGCGACTAGTCTTGTACAGCCCCCTCCAGCAGGCTCGATCCTGTTAGAAATCCTTCCTGAAGTTCTTCTTGCGGGTCCCAAAGTGTCCAACACACAATCCAAGGTTCTGAAATCTCCAAGAGGGTCCTTGAAAGTGTGAGACTTCAATTCCCACAATCCACTTGCACAAAACCCTTACAAATCCACTGGTAGTACTCCAGGCTGGGAATTCTTTGTGCTGATGGTCCCGGTGAGCTCTGTTAACCTGTAGCTTGCAGGGAGTCCACTCTTTAGTCCTTTTGAAGCATGTTTGAGCCACAGGGCTGTAGTTTCAGATGGTGCAAAAGGCGCAATCTGCAGAGTGAAGGCCTGGTGAATGCACATCAAACTCTTCAGCGTGGGCCCTTCTGATTCTCTTAGGTTCCAAATGCAGATCTGAGAGGCACTGCCCTTCTCAGATACTTATTCAGTGTTCTCTGGGGTCAAGCAGGAGGGCACTCCCTTCCAATGAGGTGCAGGGCAACACCCCAGAGCATGACCACTTCCTCAATAGTGTGGCAAAATGCTAACCCAGAAAGCACCATTCCTTCAAAATTCAATATGTCAGAATTTTCAGCACAGGGAGCATAACTAACTAAACCAGCCCACAGGATGGCTTCATCTGCATATGTCCACTGCCCTTACATCTGGGAATTCCTCCTTAATCCCTCCCATCTGGCTGCAGGGCGGAGAGGTGTAAATGAAAGCTGGTTTCTAGAGCTTGTCTCCTCCTTCCCTTGAAGAGCAGTATTTACTACCCCTACCCTGGCTCTGGCATTCCTATGCCCAGCAACCTCTCCTCGCAGAAAGGCTTCCTAACCCCAGGGGTCATTTATCACCTCTTCAAAGCAGCCAGGCTAATCCACTTATCTCTGACCAATCAAGGCAGAGCAATAGAGGGCTGAATTTTGTCTTACAGAAAAGAAAGTCTTATAACTTCTTGCCTGTACATTTTAGAATAAATTCAACAATACCATATTGTTGGATTTATTATTACCATTCTACTGAGTCCTTTAATCCTAGTTTTATGGCTTTTCTTTCTCCAGTTATTAACTAATAACCTTTTCCAATGTTAATCTATGGGTTGGGGATCTGCAATGGAAAAATGAACTGGGCAATTTCTCCAATACCAGGGCCTATAAAACAGATTTTATAAGGACCCTGCTTATACCTACAGGACCCCTCACCCCTGGAACACCTAGGAAAGACTTTAGGGGTGCTGAATATATAAAAATATTGCAGATCCTCATTAAAAAGTGCTCCTAGCACAAAAGTAGATTTTAGGAAGCACTTTTCAACAATGTGGGGAGTAAAATGTGCAATTTCACTAACCCCAGGGCATATAAAAACCTTTTTATAAGGATTCTCCTTATAAGTACCTGATCCCCACCCCTGGAACACCTAGGGAGACCCTGGGGGTACCTACCATGCCCAAACTTGTAGTTTATTGATTTCGAAGTGCCCCAAACACAAAGGTCGAGTTTGGGCACAATTTGCATTTTAAAAGCAGTCCTGCAATGAAGGGCTGATTTAAACTGACCTCAGGCTCCAGCTTGTGCACACATGCAAGTGCAGAAAAGGCTGCTGGCCCCTAAACTGCCCTGCCCTATTCTATACTAGGGACTTAAAGGTAGTTTCAACCCCCCTGCCCTGTATGTACTAGGGTCCTATAGGGGAGGTCATGCCAATCACAAGGGTACCCTAAACATAGTGCACTGTAGTGTATGTAGGTATTTTCACTGTATTCTACGTGTGTCTTCAGCATAGCATTGGCCCTGGGCCTAGTTAGGCAGATCCCAGGGTCAGTCAGAGTCAGTTACCACCAGTACCAATTAGCAAAAGGTTGGGGGGTGCCCAGGGCACAGGGTGACTTTGCAACAATAAGTAAGTATTGACATAGTCGATAGTTTCTCATATTGTTTAGTCAAACACTTGTTTCACTAATACACGCTTCAGGCATTGCAGGGGTAGGACTAGTGCACTCCTACCCAGCACCAAGGCATGTATGTGGCAGTAGCAGCTGAGCGGGGTTTGCTTCAGTACACAGAATTAGTCAAAACATGTAGCAGCAATGCAGACACACACAGAACAGAGAGTATTGCAGCAGTGCAAGCCTCCGTCAGAAAAAGAACAATACCAGCATCAGTTCATTCTTTACTCCTACAAATAGATAATGTGCAGCAGTAATTCAAAATCCTTCTTCTCTTTCCAGTTCCACTACAGTAGTTGGCACACATGAATGTGCACACCCCCACGTGTACCTTTCTCTTGCGGTCTCACAATTTCCTGACGCAGTCCCAGAAAAACATAATAAAGTGAAAATAGTAGGAGTAGCAAGTTGTCTAATCACTTCACAGGGTAGTGGGCAGAAATGTTCTGAGCTGGGATGAGCTGGGTCTGGGCAGTCAGTGAACTGCTAAGCTCCTCTCTCCTTAGAGCACTGCACAGGTCTTGGAAAAACAAAATTATGTGATGCAGCTTGAAGATAAAATTTGTTTTAAACAGATGCCACTTTTGCCAAAACATAAAAATCATGCATCCACAGTGTAAAAATTGGATTACTCGTAGTGAGAGACAACCCATTACAGCATGAACCATTGAAGTCACTAAATTAACCTGAGCTCAACCCCCTGCTAACCATGGCAGAGAGAAAACATGCTTTATTAAGGGCAACATGTAAAGTTATTATGCAGTACCAAAACAGTGATATGGTAAAAATGCAAAACAGTAAAAATCCCAAACATGTTGTTCGCATACTGGGTGGTGCTATAAGCTTTAGTGACATCACACCTGTGTAGTTTTTAACAAAAGAGAGCTATAAAAAAGTTACAGATACAATCTGGTGCCTGGAGATATTCTTAAGGCGAGATAACTGCAGGTAGAGTATGCACCAGAAAGATTACCACCAAAGACAAGTAACTTTTTTGCTTGAGAGTTTAGTAACAAAATCTAAGTTACAGCAGGTGGGAATCATATCACGTAGAACTGGGGATTCATTCTATAAGTTAACTTAAGTGTGAGGACCCATGCGTGTCTCTGGCAAAAGAGTAAAAACAGTGATCATCTATGTTTAAACAGCGTAAACAGGATATGCAGGTATGTAAACAAGTAATGTACATACGCAGTAGGTAAACAGGATATGTATGTATGCAACCATGTCAACATGTAAGCTCTCGGAGACTGGTTGGCCTGAGTTTGGAACAACTGGAAAACGTTTTCTTCCCCCTGGTGATCTAAGGTGCACTGTTGGGAAATGTTCTGTGTACCAACGGACGCTTTGTTTTAACTGTCTGCTGTTAAAGCCCGAGAACTGTGTGGTTTGTTACTATAACCATGTGAACTGAAATATATGTCACAGTTACATTATCCGCTGCATTGCATCACCAGGAAAGTTTTTTCAAAAGAGCTGCAATTTGTCAGAAAGTGAAGATTTCAATATGCCTTGAACTGCCTTCTGTGTATAAAACGTGCAAGACATAACACGTTAGTATGCCTAGCCAACCGAGACATCTACTTTGTAGTAAATAAGTAAAGCTATACTCATAATAGAGCACTCACCTTTCAGGGCTGTCTTTAGCAGCTGTTGTGTCAGCGTGTAAAAAAAAAAAAAAGAGTAAGTGAGCCACGCGCAATGAGAAATGGCTGCCATTTTTTAGCATGTAAATAAAAAAATGAATTGGGTGAGCCGCCCACAACGAGACGCATGGCCACCATTTAAGTATGTAAATATGAGACCAGATGTTTTTAATTAAGACAGCGCCCGCCTTGCGGGCGTTCATGCAGCGGGGATGACAGAGCATATTTTAAAAAAACAAAGGCACACGAAAGACGTAGATGGGGGAGGGAAGGGAAACAAAGGAGTAAGCGTCCAAGCAGATTTGCGTGCAGGGAGCGTGTTTAAAAGAAATGCAAATGCGAAGAAGCAGCCGCCCTTACTGAAGCTGGGGTCCAGTGCATTCTGTGTACGTTAATTAAGTAAATGGTTCTCGGAACTTCTAATGAAAGCTCCAGAGTAAAGACACATGTAAAAGGGCCAGTCCTCATGGGAGGTAACAAAAGAAGACAGGGAGGTACTAAGGAGGGGCTAATAAGTTTATTAACAAATCGGAAGCCAACATTTACAAAGGACAATGACACAAGCCAATGAAAAGTATGGGCGGTGAGTGGGCGGAGCTTCAAGTCCATACCTCAATACAGCATGTGTCAAAGAGACAGCACAAGCGCAGCCTAGGCGAGACCTAAAAAGGATGTGGTTATATGTAAAGAGATGAGGTGACAGTTAGTGCTGGGTGTCTTTCAAACAGATGAGACCTGTTTTTTTTTTTTTTTTTAACTGTTTGCCTGCATAGCGAAATCTCAGTTGGGAATTCGCTTCACAGGTGAATTTCAGGAAAGGGCAGATTTGGCATTAAGTTTCTTGTACCGTGAGTGTCATTCAGGAAACTTAATGCCAAATACACTGTCCTCCCATCCCCACAGCGCTTAAATGAGCTCTTTACTCCATTGAGAGACTAGCAAATCACTCCGACCACCTGCCGCCAACTCCCCCCAACCCCCTCCCCGCCCCTCCCCTCCACCCCCGCGGTTGCTGGTACGTTGTTTTTTTTTTTTTACCAGCTGCTTGCTGCATAAGAAATGGCGGTAACAAGCAGCAAAATACCTTCTCAGCAGCCACTTTGTAAGTTCCTTGCAGACAAGCTGCAGGGGCTTTTTTCTGTAATTTCCATTGCGTGGCTGCTGACTCTGGGGTTAGGTAACTATTGCAGTCAGAACTGCATATATATTTTGCCAGGAGTTTTTTTTTCCCTTGTGTGGTAGGAGGATGCGAATCCCCTGGAAAAAAAATATTTGCACTGCGATTCACATCCATGTTCAACATAATGAAAAAAGAAATGTCCACTATTCTTCCAAATACACCAAGTATTAGTCTGCTTACAGTTCTACGACCTACTCCCTCCTTCCTGTCGTAGTTAGAAGCTCATCCCTATAGCTCCCGGCTGCCTTGTTGAAAAGCTATTTTGTTTTGTAGACATAGGAAAGAAAGTGTTCCTTTAAAAGGGAAGAAGAAAGGGAAAAGGTAGGTAGAGCAAATAGCTAGAAGTAATACCAAGACCAAACAAGCATTGGCAAAACCAATAGGTCACACTATTCTGAGAATGTTCACAATATAAGTAAATAATTACCGATATTATGGCAGTGCACACATTCTATCGTGTATGATAAGATACACCTAATTTTGCAGTTTCCTCAGTTCGCATAATGGCAAGGCACAAGTGTTTTTTGCATATTGCTTCGCTCTGTACTTCTACCATTTCAAAGTTTACCATGCAGGAATATAAACCTGTGGCCTGCGGGTTACACATGCTCTCTTAGGAAAATGTACACAAGCTTTCAACAATAAATGTAGCAAATATGAGACCAGAAGAAAGTAAAGAATATATAAAATGTTTAAACCCATTCCTACTGGGTGACTAGACAATGTTCCCCTGGTCAGTAAGTAGGAAATCAAACCACCATAAACCAGAAAAGATACCCATAGCCATTAAAGTCAAGGCATAGGCACTGGATGTATGGGTGTGGGGGGTGGGGGTGCTGCAGCATCCCCAAAATAACTATGCAGGAGTTGAGAAGGTGAATGAGCAACAAAGACGCCTTTAAGTTTTATTTTTACCATGTCACTGAGGTCAAATGTTAGGCTCTGTCTTCTGACAAATTGCTGCTAATTTTGCTTAGTCTTTTAACATGGAGATTGGTGTTTACCTTTTTTTCTCTGACTGCCAAGTGTTAGGGTTTGTAACATGAACTATGTGACAATCTTGCTGGTGCCAGGAGGTGGTGCTTGGCAGTCCAAAATGGTAGAGGCAAGGCTCTGAGGCTCTAAGCCGCGTTGCACTAAATGATCTGAATTTGGCGGATGGAGCGAGATCTGGACCCTGCCCATGAATGTCTGAGCTCTCACCAAGGTACTGGGTGATCGAGCCTCGCCTCGCTGGAGGCAGGAGGCGCCCCTGCATATGATTCGGTGTGCAGACCTTGCTGGTGGCCGGAGATGGCCAGTCGTTGCGGTGGTGGCACAAGGATTGGCACTGCAGAGCTGCCTGGTGTGAAACGGTAAGGGCCCCCTGGAGGAGTTAATCGGGCATGCTGCTGGGCTCAAGGGTGAGGGGGGGGAACCCTGCGCACCTGAGTGAAAGGCACCCGGTCAGGTCTGCCCCGCCCACGAAGATCACGTACGAGCCACAGTTGCGCCTGATCACTGGAGGCCACCAGGTGCCCCCAGAGGGGGAGTGAGGAGGCTGCTGAGGGGAGGCACATAAAATACAGCCAGAACGGCTGAGAGCGGCGATGTGTGTCCGACCTTCTCCGAGGCTGCCGATGGCTGAATTCCCTGCAGGAGACAAGAAGGGGGTGACACAACACTACAGGAGTCGTGAGCAGCAGTGTTTTCCAGTGAGTCACCGATCAGCTGGTATCGATGGGGTGGAGGGGATCGTGCAGTTGGCGTCCCTTCCCTTCTCCCGCTCACTTGAAGCTACTAGAGCATCACACCCACACATACAGAATGCGTAGCTAGTGGAAGGAGGTGGGCGGGGCACCCCACAGAGCCTGGATCTTTTGAGCCCCGTGGGGGCAGAGGAAAGACTAGCAAACAGTCGGACGATCGGAGGGGTAACAATGCCACAATATGGCAGCAAACTTAGCTAACTTCTCGCGGAGAACGGAGTGACTACGTGGATGATGGCCACTTGGCGTGTTTCCTTCTCGTCCATTTCCTGTTGGCAGCTGCCTCGTTCGGAATCACCCCAATGGTCCTCACACATGGATCAGTTCTGGTGAGGAGAGCCTAGCACTGCTCACAAAAGACCAGGTACCTATGAACATCAGGAGAGGGACGATGGGCAAAGATACACCCCAGACGACCATGACACAAGGAAAGATTGAATGTTTTACCGAATCCTCTAAGACTCTAAATACAGGAGATGTATCCAAACACACTGCCCCCACCAGGGTCACAAGAGAGACCGACAAAGCCACCCTGATTTAGAAAGCCATTCAGGACTCCAAAGCCACATTAGAAGACAAGATTGATGGGGTGGCTATAGAGGTGTCTCTCCTCAGCCAAGATCTACGAAAGCTGGTGGAGCACACCACAAAGGTAGAAACCTGAGTCTCCACTGTGAAAAACGATGTGACTACTTTCCGCAAAGAGCTCAAACAAATCCAAGACACTGTGATATGGTTGGACAGGAGGGCCGAGGACACCGAGGACCAATCTCACAGAAACAACCTTCGCCTAGTTGGGGTCCCGGATGATGCAAGGCGAGAACAGTTCTTCACTGCGTGATTGAGAGCCTGAGTCCCAGCGGAGGTGCTGTCACCGTGTTCGTATTGGAAAGGGCACATCGCTCCCTGGCGCCCCGACCGCCACCAGGAGCACCACCACTCCCCATCATCATGAAGATTTTCAAGTGTGCCGACAGAGATGCCATACTACACGCAGCCTGGAAGTGAAAGAAATTGACCTGCGACTCAGCTAAAGTGATGCTGTTTCCGGACTACACCCTCAAAGTCCAGAGGCAACACAGTTTCTTTGTCAAGGTTAAGCAGAAACTTAGAGCCATGCAAATCTCTTACATGCTCCATTACTCAGCAAGACTGAAAATAAACTTCAAAGATACATCAACCTTTTTTGACACTCCGAAGGTGGCTTGGGAGTGGGTGGAGGAGCAGAGGCCTCTCTGGCAACAAAACAATCCTCATGAGGACCGGCTGTCCAGACAGAGCCCGAGACATGGAAGACGCTGGCGCCACAGTGAGAACAACTGCTGCTGAACAGGGCAGGGAGGCCTCATCAGAGGCGAAAGGGGGGAATAGCCCAGCCAGACTAGCAACTCCACATTGCCATTGATGACTGCCGAATGCATATCATTCAAATCCAGGCACGATGACACTTTGGGTGCGAACACATCTCCTCAATCGACTCACTTTTAAGTTATTTCAATGGGCGAAAGATGCTTGCTGCTTCACGAAGGTGCACACAGTACTATGTAGCTTAACCCCCCCTCCCAGTCTTTCTGTTATCATGACACATGCAATGAACCATGTCCTCTATAAGATAATTTCCGAAATGTGAGCGGACTTATTAATAAGATTAAGAGAGGGGCGATTCTCCTCTACGTGTAAAAGTGGACACCCACAGTCCTACTACTCCAAGAAACAAACTTGCTGGGTACTGCCTGTTCCTTTTTGGGTAGATATAGGTACTCCCCCATATTTCACTCTGGGTACACCAGGGATTCCTGGGGGACGGCGATCCTTCTCCACTGTAGCTTCCCCTTCCAGCTGAAATGTATTCTCCATGACTGCCTGGTATGATGTGATATGATTACAGGTAGCCTGGCAGGCAGACCACTGGCTGTAGCCAGCATATACATCCCAGAAGCGGTGTTCCAAGGGACACTTTAAGAGCTCGTAGGATCACTAAATAAATTACTGGTGGGCACAGTAATAATGTGCGGGGATTTCAACTCAATTGTAGACAGTGTACTTGGCTCCACGGGCCCCCTGCTAAACTGTCAGACTGACGTTTAGACATTGCAGAGGAGGCGGTTGGACGGGATGGTGCATGCCCACTTGGCTCCTTTTAGAAAACGACCCTCAAGACGATATCAGGAAGGCTAATAAAAGGTTTCTGCCCCTTAACAAGTGCTCCGTTTTAGCCAACGTTACATTGAGAGTCCCTGAAAGTAGTGATTGGGGAGACATCAATTCCTACACAGCAAACCACAAAAAGTCACAAATAGCTGAAATTGCTGCACTGGAGTGGACAATTGAGAACTGGGAGGGAGAGGCCACTCATCACCCAGACCAGCCTACACCCCGCAAACTGGAAGTGGCCAAGGAGTCACTAAAAACTAAGTTCTGGACGCAGGCAAACATGGCAGTCCTGGTCACGAATTATAGAACTTACGAAACTGGCAATAAAGCCAGCAAACTGTTGTACTGGCTAGCTCATAGGGAGATGGAAATACGTTTTGTCCCTTGTGTCCAAAACGGAGAATACTGTCGGGTCACCGTCCCTTAATCGATAGCGTACACTTTTGCTGCCTATTATAAGGCACTATATGCGAACCAGGCACAGATGCCACAGGCGGGGAATAACCCTATCACCAAAGATCTACTCTTCCCCAGAAGACAGGGAGGCACAGGATCTCCCGAACTCGGAGAAGGAAATTATAGAAGCAATTGCTAGCATGCCCTCAGGCAAGACCCCAGGCCCCAGTGGTTTCCCAATACAATATTTCAAATGATACTCAGCAATTATAACTCCACAGTTGTGCCTCCTCTCCAAGGAATCTCTGTGGCAGGAAATCTTGCCATACGACCTGAGGGGGGCTCATTTGGTAGTTATACACGTTTGGCTTGATCGCATCGTCTTTTATACATTCGGTTCTCTAGCAACTGAACTTTGGTCCCAGGTTCCGAGCTTACATGAACCTAGCCTGGGCTAGGGTTAGAGTTAGAGTTAACGAAGCCCTGTCCTCACTTTTTACAATCCAGCGAGGCACACAGCAAGGCTGCCCCCTTCCGCCACTCTTATTTGTACTCGCGGTGGAGCTGCTAGCAGCGTGAGTCTGGATGGATGAGCAGGTCTGGGGCATCTGGGCCCACAGGGATCACGAGGATCACCTCGCACTCCACACTGAGGATGCTGTGTTCAATGTGGGTTGCCCGGACTGGACTATACCGCAACCTATGTGTATCTTGGCAGTCTACGAAGAAGACTCCGGCCTCACAGTCAACTAAGAAAAATCACTGTTCCTCCCAGTGGGAGGCCCGCAGTTGCACCAACCTCTGACGACAACTGCCCAATACGACTGGTCTCCCACTTCAGATACCTGGGAATGCATAGCTCGCTAGACCTTGCACAGAGCTGGGAACCGGTATATAAATCAGGAACTCCGCCGCCTGCACACCCAGCTCGAAACATGGGGCAAGCTACTGCTAACACTGATGGAGCAAGGGGTCTTGTTCAACATGGCTGTATCCCCTTCAAAGCTACCCATATGTCCTACCTAGGTTTTTTTTTTTTCATCTTTACAAGCCAACATTACCAGCCTTGTCTGGGCCGGAACTTACCAAGGGTGTCCTTAAGTAAATGCATACAATCCCTTTATGATGGGGGGCTGGGACTGGCATATATCAGGTGAGATTACCAAGCCTCCCACCTACTGCCCCTAAATGACTGGCTTTACACTGACAGGGCAGACTCTGCTACTAAGCTGGATGTGCTACAACTAGGTATCCCAGCACTACAGCCGCAATTATATAGCAATAAAACAAGTGGAGA
Organism: Calotriton arnoldi; assembly: GCA_963921515.1. Classification (NCBI taxonomy): domain Eukaryota; kingdom Metazoa; phylum Chordata; class Amphibia; order Caudata; family Salamandridae; genus Calotriton; species Calotriton arnoldi. The sequence continues at coordinate 15,618 of CAWUFW010016778.1, read as the reverse complement.
CCTCCCGACGGTGACCTGCATCTCGATAGATTGCTGGCACTGTGCACTGCGCAACATCAAATGGCAGTGAGTGGAGGCTCCCGAGGAGATCGCCCTTCTGGTACAGAACATGGTTACCACGGGTCCTAAAACTGAGTGGCTTCTCAAAATGGGATGACATATGGGAAACCTCCCATATTAAATCCTTTGCCCAGATGCAAGAGGACTTTCAACTTCACAGAACACAGTTTTTTCGCTACCTCCAACTTCAGCACGCCATGAAGCAATCCTGCGAATATCTCTGTGTGGTGCCGGATTTTAGCTCGCTGGATGCCCTCCTGACCATGGAATGACAAGGAAAAAGAGCAATTTCGCTGAAATACAGAACACTGATAGGGAATATGATTGACCCTCTATGCACACTTGGAGACAAATGGGAGATTCAACTGGGACCACTCGAGGAGGAGGAGGACTGGGTTGAAGCAAAGATGGCAGCCAGGTAACTCGTGATTGCAACAATACTTCGTCTTATCCAATTTAACTACTTTCACCGGGTCTACCTCTCACCGATGCGGCTACACCTGTTGGGGAGGACCTCTATACCGGATTGCACTAAGTGCGGCCTACCTAGGGGCACTCTTAAACACATGGTCTGGGAATGCCCAATTATGTTAACATTATTTCTAGAGTGGCGCTAACTCTACTGGAGCAAGCTCGGAAAAAAAGCTCACTGAAAACCAAATAGACATGTTTTTGAAGCTTTTCTAATAGAAACTAGATTATTCATGGATTTGATAAGCAAGTGTAGGGTATTCCATGTTTTGGATGTGCAAATCACAAAACTTATACTGCCCCAGGGGGAGCGTTTGAACTTGGGGACTATTGCGTTTTTGGATGCAGAGGCTGATTTTTAAATAGTGTGGCCCAATATCGTATCATGCAGTGCTTTGTAAACAATGCCGAGGGCCTTAAAGACGATTCTTTGCCTGACTGGTAGCCAATGCAGTTTTTTAATGGCAGTGGAGGCGGATATGAATTTTGGATGCTTTTGAATTATATTTCAATACCGGGACCCCCAACGAGGGCGCTGGGCATGCCCATCGATATGACTCCTCAAATGGCAATACTGGGAATAATATCAGGGTGGGACGGTAATTGGGACTGAAAGAAGCCGGTTGTGCTGATGATGATGATCGCCAAAAAGAAAGGCCCGTAATTGGAGATCTACATCTGCCTCCTCCATCTCTGGCTGGACCAGGGCCATGGACTTTTGTGCTGCCGTTGAGTAACGGATTCATCAGAGCAGGGGGTGCCCAGCGAAATACAAAAAAATATGATCTCCATGGTGAGCAATGATGGAGGGTGTGTGGCGAAGGTCCAGGGGATTGAGGACCGAAGGGAGAAGGGACGACTCTAGGGTAGGGTGACCAGGCGTCTCGGATTTCCCAGGATGGTCCTGGTTTTTCACCAGCTGTCCCGGCAGGTTTCAGGAAATTTTGCTCATGTCCCAGTTTTTAGAGAGGGTTGACAGAAAACGGCACGAGGTGCTTTTTATGTTTTACAAAGCAGGGATAGTGAGCAGTCGTTTTTAAGAAAGCAATTTAATTAAGAGGCAAGCTACTGGCTTTAAAATTTGCATTTTAAGTATGTTCTAACTGCCTGTTCTGTAATTCTCTGCTGAGGAGCGCTGACATTCTGTGCGCTCGCTTGAAGTAAAATTCGTAGTCCTTCTTCTATTTTTGTAAAATGTCCCGGTTTTTGGCTTTAAAATTCTGGTCACCCTACTCTAGGGTTATATACAATGCATGCGGATGGCTTGATGGACGTATATGGAACAGTGTGATCAGCAAAAGCGAGCTGCACGGTGTATGTGTTGTTACTTTGTGTTTTTCCTCTGATGGAAATGCCAATAAAAAGAGTTTTAAAATAATCTTGCTTGTGTGAAAGGAAAGGCTGTATGGTGTCATTTTTTTCACACAAAACAAAACTTGAACGGTACAAATATTTCAAAATAAATCAGTATTGAGGAAAAGACAAGAAATGCTCAAATAAAGCACATTCATTTGTAATTCTAAAGTGCGATGCAAACAAACATTTTAATAGGATCAGAACAAATCAAGGCACTTTATGTGCAAATGATAAATATTCACTGAACTCGATTTCCACAAGTTATAATTTGTGCAGTTTTATCAATAAAACGATGTTTTTTTTCATCTTTACAAGCCAACATTACTAGCCTTTTCTGGGCCGGAGCTTACCAAGGGTGCCCTTAAGTAAATGCATACAATCCCTTTATGATGGGGGGCTGGGACTGGCATATATCAGGTGGCGGCTGGTGAGGTTTGTGAGTGGTGGGGCTGGGTTTGTTCAGGGGTGGGTGAGGAGGCACATTATGTCAGTTCCACATCCTAACATTTCCTTATGGCAAGGTAAGACCTCATGATTTCACTTAGTGGTGGTACCAAGCTACTACAAAAGGCCCAGTAGGTGTATATTTTCCAGCATATGAGGGCCTCTCCAGAAAGCAAAATGCTTTTTAACAAGTCACGCTGAAAGTTCTCGTGTCATTCATGGGCAGTCCTGACTTCTTTCTAGCCTTAGTGACTGATGTCAGCAGCGAGCGTTTAACTTGCTATCACTGAGGTATAGCATGATCGAAACAGTCAGACACTAGCTGTAAGCCGTAGGAACATTCAGAGTGCAGCCCTGATATCACAGTATCTTAATGTTTCATTCCCACACAAGGGGAGCCCTCTGAAGGCAGTTGGCTCCAATGCGCCTTAATCCCACTTGATGAGGCGGGCTCACCTCGACCACTTGATGAAGCGGCCACACCCCGACCTCAGATTTGGTAGACCACAGCACACTCGGTGATCTGGTTCTTCAAGATGTACAGAGAGCCTCCCTCACCCTCGAGGGAATTATTAAACCGCTTTCTGAAAGTCAGGAAAACGCAATAGTTAGAAACAACTCTCTGTCTTGTGCTGCTGTGCCTGTTTCCACGCATGAATCAATTTTATGACAGACAATCGAATATTGAACGCCACATTTGTAACTGCACTGCTTCTGTCAGTTAAGGAGGATATATTTAATTTGGTAGCTTTGTATGAAAATTAGTTATTTTTCCAATGACAAACTCTGAGGCTTTGTAGCTTGAATGGAAACCATGAACTGCAAAAACAGATCTAAAAAATGTTTGTTTTGAGCTATCAAAAACATTCCTATTTTGGCACGAAGGCCTCAGTTTTGTATGGAATTTGTAACACAGGCGAGGAACAATACAGCACGCTGTCTGGTAAACTGCATCCCTCTGCTGTGGCCTTTTCAGGCACAGTCAGATGTATTCACTCTGTCCATACCCCTTGAGTTTACAGGCAGAAATGCAATGACAGAGATCAGGATTCTTGTCCTGTCAGGAGATCGAACGTTCACGCTTTAGAAAACATTTATTGGAATGAAGCCATAGTATGGAATGCAACGCCTTTCCACACATGCCTGCGACCCCCAATAAAAACGCACACATTCCCTTTTCCAATTCAAGCAAACAACGAAACACAATTAATGGTTTGGATTACTAACGGCCCTAAGTGCAATGACCTAACTAAATGGGCACAGCACAGCGGGCATTTTTTATTTACCTCATCTGGCTGCTGAACTGGAGGGAAGTTGCCTTCAAGCCAGGCCAGGCGACTCCGACTCCTCTGTTTTTATAAGTAAACAAACCATCATTCACAGATCCCAGTTGCAGTCTATGCATTATGATGTCTTTTCTTTATCTAAACTTCGACCCTTCATACTACTATACTGTTTGTGGCACGGACCTCTCTCTTTGAACAACCCTATCTGTAAATCGAAATTGGTTTCTGTTCATAAGCGTCCATTAAATCACTAAATGAAGGGTGGCGTTGTCTATTTTTTTATTTTTTATTCATCTCTGAGATCCTGTGTGGCGTTGTGTTGTGAAAAGACCAGTTCGGTGTTAACAACAAGCAATAAAACATCAAAGGAACCAGGGTCATTGTACACCTCACCCAAGCCCTCTGCCCCCTTTTGTCCCTCCGCTGATGACAAACACCCAGGGGGTCTACTAAAAACACATGCTCTACAACAGCAATAAAACTCTGACACCTTCTTCCAATGGAAAGTACTAGCACATTACCCCATACTACGCACAACACATCTGCAAGGTTTCCTTCAGATACACGGCACAAACCTGATATGCAGTGCGCAAGCAACACCTCGTCCTTTGATCCCCCACCGACCGTCATCACCAGCACGGGTCTAGCTGGCCTCAGTGGCCTGGCACTGGCAGTAATTCTATTACAGGACCGGAGGCTTCGTATTATGCTTTCTCTTTCATTTATTGCCACTCACAGCAGCCAATGAAAACTTTGCATTATGTAAATAAACTACATTTCCCATGATGCACATGTAACACATCACATCCTGTAAGACCCCATAAGAGCCACCGTCACCGGAAATCCTCCTCTTTCTTTGCTGCTCACGCAGAGAGTTAAGTATTATCTGATTGTGATGCCTGTAATATGCAAATTGTTGTTGAAATGGCACGCGCTGCATTTATATTGACAGTTCATATTTATCGCGCTTAGCCTTACAAGTGCTACTTCCTCGTAATTAATGCTAGCGCGAACACCGCGCATTGGTTTCGAGCTTACCGCGCCACTCCCGCTGCTGTCGGAGAGTGCGCGCTTTCATCAGTGTCTCCCCAGCGGGTAAAAGCATCTTCAAATTTCCCGCTCAGACGGGCCGATCTTCCCGCTGCGACCGCTTTTGCGGTCTGTTCATTTCCCGCATAGGGAACTCTTCGGTACCGCTCCGCCGACGGCGGATCATGTTTAAATGTATTTTGGTGCGCAGAGGCTCCCCTCATTAGCCGGAAGCGCACGGAGCCTTCACTTTCGTTTTTGTTTAGGTTTCGATGTGCGTAGCCCAATTGGGCTATATTTGGTAGGATTTGGGCTACACACACCGCTACTGCCCGTTTTCAACCAAGTTTTCATAATTTCTCCCCATATTTTCCCCTGAGCAACATCGTTACGCCTAGCAGGCTGTAAAAAACGTTTTGGGCCTGGAGGATGCACACCTCCTAGATACAAATTCTGCTCATTGGCTCCATTTACGCCCAGAGGGCTGCAAGAACTGTGTTACAGCTTATGCTGAGGAGCTAGGTACCATTTTCTATCTTTGTGCTGTGGGTTGGCTCCCCCTTACTCCTCTCTAATTTCGCTCTAGGAGCAAAAAGAGTTGCAAATTTTGCCCACGATGGAGGAGTGGGTCAATTATGAGGATGACACCTTATATGAGGAGGAAGTGACGAACCCTTCCTTGGAAGACAACATTGTTGAGGCCCTGGACGCCTCTGTCCAGGAGTCGGTCAACAAAGCCCTGGAGAAAGCAGTTCCGGGAACTGTACAGCAAGCACTCGCTTCTGCCTTGAAACCAATAACCAAGCAATTGGAGAAATTTGCTAAACGCCATGGTTTCACTGCTCCTGCAGGTACTCGCAAAGACGCCTCGGCTTCTAAAACCTAATCCGGGACCTGGCCTCACTCTTCTACCTTGTCCACATTGCCCGCCCCTGACGCTGGCACATCTAAGGCCCCTGACACTAACACTGATACAGACACCACGTCTTCGGACACTCAGGATGAGTCTCCTCCTCAGAAAAGGGCCAAGAAATCCAAACATGCGGAACCTCCTCCGCCTCTATCCACTCCCTTCAACTTTAATCCAGCCGATATAGTTCACCCAAGGTCTTCCGACTGGTTACCAGCCCCCGAGGTTGCCGCTTATCTGCATGACAACTTGCGCAGAAGTTTTGACAAAGAGGTGCGGAACAGACTCCGCTCAGAGTGTCCCAGGCCAGATATCTCTGATAAAGTCGCGGAAACTCCTGATATCGACTCCAGCCTCTTAACTTTCCTAAAAAAGTTTGCCAAAGCCCCAAAGAAGGGTATCGATCGCGCCTGGAGAGGGTGCCAGGACAAACTCCTGGATGTAGTGGGACCCTTGGCGAAAATCTTAGAAATGGCCTTAGCAGGGCAGGAATCTGGTACTGTAATCGACCCTCATGTCCTGGCAGGGTGGACCCAGCGGGCCATCTGTCTCTTAGGTAACGCCAACTGCGCTATTTCCACGGAGCGCCGTAAGTCCCTCCTGATGCGGATGGATTCCAACCTTACAGAGTTGGCGGCAGCAGAACCAGGTCCCTTGGCGGACGGTAATCTATTTGGAGAACGTTTCGTCAAGGATGTGGCTAAGTATGTAGGCACCTTCACAACTCTCGACAAGGCACAGTCGGGTATCAAGCGAGTTTTTCAGGCTGGTGTTTTCAACAGGGCCGGACGAGGCCGAGGACGCTTGTGTGGCCGTCACTTCTCCCAAGGTCCTCAGAGAGGAGACTTCGGTCGTGGCAGGGGTGAGTGGGACTCCACCCGTGGGGGCACGTTCTACCCCACCAGGCAACGTTTCAACAAGAGGCGTTTCAACAGAGGAGCATATCGTGGAGGCTTTCAAGCTCCAGAATCTTCAGGTGAGTGCTCCGGACATGTTTCCATTTCCCTTGGGGGGTCGTACTCAGTTTTTCTATCGCAATTGGGTTCAACTGTCTCAGGATGCTTGGATATTGCAGACAATTCAGGGTTTCCATCTAGACTTTTTTCAGATCCCTTATCAGGACAAACAGCCCAGACAGCTTTGTTTTTCCCAAGCAGAGTGCGCTTTTATAGATTCAGAAATCGAAGAATTGCCGCAGAAGCGCGCGATAGCGTCTTGCGACGAGGGCCCTCACGGCTTCTGCAGCAATATTTTTCTGGTACAGAAGAAGGACGGTGGTTACAGGTTGGTACTCAACTTAAAAGACTTCAATCATTATATAACCTACAACCATTTCAAGATGGAGGGTATCCATCTGTTGGCGGATCTCCTGAAACAGGGGGACTGGATGGTCCGTCTGGACCTGAAGGACGCCTACTTATCCATTCCGATCTTTCCTCCGCATCGCCGGTTCCTGCAATTCCAATGGCGGAACCGATGGTTCCAATATTTGGTCCTTCCTTTCGGACTCTCCTCAGCACCTTGGTGCTTCACCAAGGTGCTGAAGCCTGTCATAGCTTACCTCAGAGAACAAGGGATCCGCATGATAGTATACCTGGACGATATACTGATCATGGCTCAATCTCCCAACTTGGCAGTTCAGCATTTACGCATGACCATTGCTATGTTGCAAAATCTGGGATTTGTGGTCAACGAAGCCAAGTCAGTGCTGTGTCCTTCCCAGACGATAGACTTCCTAGGCTTTGTAATAAACTCTCACTTGGCTCAGTTGAGCCTTCCTCGTTCCAAACTTCGGGATATCAAAAAGGAGCTACGCTCACTGTTATCCAAACAGACGGTCTCACTGAGAGTGATTGCCAGGATAGTGGGTCTACTGGCATCATCCATACAAACTATATTTCCAGGACCCCTTCATTACCGAGCCCTTCAGAGGTTGAAGATTCAACATCTGCAGAGGGGCCTCTCTTACACGGACCTAGTCCCTCTTTCAACAGAAGTTCGAGAAGAGATTCAGTGGTGGCTGGCCCACGTGGAAGCGTGGAACGGCAGAGCCATCTTCGGTTCCCTACCGGAGGTCGTCATAGAGTCCGACGCCAGCCGCTGGGGCTGGGGAGCTCGCTGCGGAAATATTTCCACAGGAGGACGTTGGTCCCTACGCGAACTAGACCTCCACATCAATTGCCTAGAACTTCTCGCCGGGTCGTTCGCGATCCGGACCCTGTCACCCAAACGAGTGTCTTGTTGCATCCTCTTGCGGATGGACAATATATCGGCGGTTCGGTACATCAACAAGTTGGGAGGCACGAGGTCCTCCATTCTAGTAGAGATAGCGAAGGACTTTTGGCATTTTTGCCTGAGTCACCAGATCTCAGTCATAGCCGAGTATGTTCCGGGTCAGTCGAATGTAGTGGCGGACTGGAACTCCCGACATCTCAGGGACTACAGCGATTGGCAACTCCAACCTCAGGTAGTACATTGGTTGCAGGCGATCTGGGGAACGTGCGAGATCGACCTGTTTGCGTCCAGATTGAATCGTCAAATGACCAAGTTCTTCAGCTGGAGACCGGATCCGTTAGCTCTGGCGACGGATGCCTTCTCTCAGGACTGGTCCCAGTCTCTGAATTACGCCTTTCCCCCGTTTATATTGATTCCCCGGGTGTTCACGCAGATAATGCGACAGTCGGCGGAAGTGATCCTAGTGACTCCCCTGTGGAAGTCGCAACCTTGGTTTCCGATTTTATTGGAGGCGAGCTGCGACTCTCCCAGGAGGATTCCGGAGTCCCCAACGATGCTCCAGGGCCCTCATGGAGAGATGCATCCGATGGTTCTATCGGGGCAGTTGTCCCTGATGGCCTGGAGACTTTCCGGCAACGTTGGCAAATGGCTGGATTTTCGGAACAAGCTTCCGCCTTTATCAATCAGGCTTGGGCCCCTTCGACAAGGAAGAGATACTCTTCAGCCTGGAAGGGCTGGGTTCGTTGGTGCGTGGAACAGCACGTGGATCCCGTGGGGGCAAACTTACCCTGTGTTGTAAATTTTCTCTCTCAAAAGGCTTCTGAGGGTTTGGCATATGGTTCCATCAATAACTTCCGCTCCGCCATTTCGGCGGGTCATTCCCAGATTGAGGGCAAGCCAGTAGGGATGCATCCACTAATATGTAAGCTATTGAAGGGTATTAGAGTAGCGAATCCGCCCAAACCCAAGTATTCATCCTTGTGGGATGTCTCTCTAGTTCTTTCCTTATTTAACCAATGGCCACAAAATGATATGTTGACGAGGAAACAACTTTCGTCTAAACTAGCCATGCTCTTGTATCTCGCGGCCTGTAGACGGTCATCCGACGTTAAAGCTCTAGACATTACAGGTAGAGTATTTACTCCTGAAGGAGTTTCTTTTAACATTACTTCTAGAACCAAGACAATGTCTCGATGTGTGGAGTATCATGCTTTTCCTAGTAACACAAAACTCTGTGTAGTTCAGTGTCTCAAGGCCTACGAGGAATGTACCAGGTCTATTCGGCCTGCTGGTGTGGTGCAATTACTAATTGCTGTGCAGAAACCTTACAAACCTGTTACGGCGGCTACGATAGCCAGATGGTTAAAATCTGTTATGCAAGAGGCGGGTGTTGATACCCAAGTGTTTGGAGCGCATTCTGTTCGTGGCGCCATGGCCTCTAAGACCTTTATGTTAGGTTCTACTGTTCAAGACATTATGCATTCTGCTGATTGGTCTTCCGAATCTACCTTTAAGCAATTTTATTATAAACCGGTGGGTGATATTTCCTCTGTGGTGTTTGATCAGCGTTAAACTAGCATAATACAAAGCTTCTGGTCCTGTAATAGAATAAAAAATTAGCTAGCTTTCGCGCCAAGAATTTTCAATTCTATTAAGGACACGGAGGCGAGGATTATCCCACCCGGTTATATTACAGTATTGTAATGTTTACCCACCCGTTTGTTTATATTCTGTTTAAGCAGAAATTACGGGTTTTCTGTCTCTCATTCTTCCAGGTTCTGAGAAGAAGATGGATTAAATATGCTTCCTGTTAAGAAGACGTTACTTTCAGTTGGATTGTTCTTCCATGTTGGAGGATGTTACTATTGGACTTGAGTTATGTTTAATGGCTTTTACTGTTCGAAGCAAAGAAAGAGGAGGATTTCCGGTGATGGTGGCTCTTATGGGGTCTTACAGGATGTGATGTGTTACATGTGCATCATGGGAAATGTAGTTTATTTACATAATGCAAAGTTTTCATTGGCTGCTGTGAGTGGCAATAAATGAAAGAGAAAGCATAATCCTCGCCTCCGTGTCCTTAATAGAATTGAAAATTCTTGGCGCGAAAGCTAGCTAATTTTTTATTCAGGTGCGTCTCTGAACAGACACATGCTGCTGGGCCCGGAATGAAAATGGCTTCTAGGATTAAATCATGCGGCGGGAAGCAGACTCCTCAAGTCGAGTCTGCGCAGTATCTTACAGTACCGCCTGCAGCTTTTACCACACCCTTTTCCAACTCGTCACAGGGTGGGTCGTGTGACGAGCTGGGAAAGGTGGGAGTGAAAATGCTCTCTCCACTTTCTGATTGACGTGGAGGCTTAGCGCTTCAGGGCTTGTGTCTCCAACGCCCGGGGCTAACTTCACCTCCACATCATCAGGGGGTGGAGACTGGCCTTTGATGCAAGGTCTTTGCCGATCTGATGACCTCACACGCCTCAGGGCTGAGAGATTGTCAGCCCGGCAAATACTCTCTACATGTAGGGCCGCCCAGGTGAACAACGTAGTTTTGGAGAAAGCACTGTGACGGAAGTGGCAGTCTGGTAGACAGTGCAGAAGATAAGGCCCCCATTCAAGTAAGTTTGTATGTGTGCATATATGTATTTTTATAAAACAAAAACCGCAGATTTAGCCTTGCACATTGCTTTCCTTTTTTTGGTGAATGTAAAGGGGGCGGAGCCCCGACGCCCTAGCACAGAAACCGCCTCATCCCACCTACTGCCCCTAAATGACTGGTTTTACACTGACAGGGCAGATTCTGCTACTAAGCTGGATGTGCTACAACTAGGTATCCCAGCACTACAGCCGCAATTATATAGCAATAAAACAAGTGGAGACCTCCCGACGGTGACCTGCATCTCAAACGTAAATTTAGTAACCATTTCGAAGGAAAAAATTCTGTTTGCAATCGACAATGCGCTGCCACACTATGCTACAGTAACATATTTGCAGCAGTGTGATCCAAAATGCACCACTGGCTTGTTCTTTGCTTTATGCTTGAATTTTTCACAGTTCCTATGACTTCAGTGACGCAACACTGATGGCAGCACCTCCACTCTCAAAATTGTTCCAGCACCACTGAGTCAAGCGTATTCCAGCCTTGTAATATCGCTTCCTATCTCAGTCTCACAGAATCAGAACTCCTTCGTTAACCTAATGTTGGCTGGAAAACATGAGAGTTTCACTGTTGCAATATGGAAACCTTTAGAACTCTGTGATTCATACTGCTCTTCTCTAGTTTCTAAGGGTTGCAAATAAGGGGTTTTATTACCCAGTTTAGTTCTGAGTAATTGAATAAGTAACCTCATAAGCAGGACGACTGTGGACTTACCCACAAAAGTTTAGGAAAAGCTGGTGAAAAACATCTTGAGACATCCTCCTCAATGCTTGCTTTAGGAATCTATTATCCAGGTATTGGCACTGCTGTGGTCCTGGTGGGGCAGTGGCAGGTAGAGTCTGTCCCCTTTCGAGTCAGTATTGCTGCATTGAAAGTTGTATATAAGAATAACGGACATCACCAAAGGCACATTTGTTTGTTTAAACTTTCAAGGAAGGATCTAGGGCCAGATGTACGACCCTTTTAAGCGGGCACAAACTGTGAAATCGGCCCGTTTACAACCGCTAAAAAGTGTGGTGGTATGTACAAACCCTATTTTACCTTACTGACTCGCAAAATAGGGCTTGCGAGTTGCTATTAGAAAGGGGCGTGCCAAGGGCATCCCTTCCTAATAGCGAGTCGCACTTGTATGTACAATTGTTTTGCAACCGCAATTGTGGTCACAAAACACTCACAGTTTACCACCTACTTCAAGTAGGTGGTAAGCCACTCACAAACGGGAAGGGGTCCCCCTTTGTGAATGCATGCGAAAATATTTTTTAAGAGCAGGCAGTGGTCCCACGGACCACTGCTTACTCTTAAAAAATGAAACAGAAACGTTTCATTTTTCTTTTTTAAATGTATCCCGTTTTCTTTTAAGGAAAACGGGATGCATTTTTAAAAAACTGCTTTATTGAAAAAGCAGTCACAGACATGGTGGTCTGCTGACCCCAGCAGGCCACCATCACTGCAAGTGTTGGCCATTCCCAAATTGCGACCTGCCTCATGAATATTTATGAGGCAGGTCATTTGCGACCCTATTAGGAATCGCAAACAGTGTCTGAGACACTGTTATACATTCCATTTTGTGAGCCGCAAAACGTCGCAATTTGCGACTCACAAAATGGAATGGTTGTATCTGGCCCGAAATGCTCTATTAAACTGGCTTCATGACAGCGTGATTCGTAGAGTTGATATTTCAGTTCTGTGCAGAATATTGTGAATGAGCGTACAGGGCATGCCAACGCATGGGAATCCTTGAGAGAAAGAGAATTGGAGGCAAAAACTGGGAGGCTTCCACTTTCCAATGCAGTTACACTGAACAGGATAAAGTTTAATAATCATGAAGATGGGAATGGGATTGTTATTATCTGTATAAAAATCAGGAGTGCCCCGCCAAAATCGGGAAGGACGACCTGTATGCATGAGGGATAGCAGCTTGAGCTGAAACTGAGCACAATGTATTGCAGCATAAGTTGGCGAGCAATGGTGAAGAATTAGCACGTGACTAGGGTTTTGTTCTGTGTGCCTAACATGCTTCTTGTGAGCTTGTGCTTCTATCACTTGTGCACATACTATCATGCAGCATCTTATAGAGGCGTGTCACCTAGGTGCCAGACTCTGCACCAGCCTCGGGCCCAGCATCAGTTCTCGGCATCTCTAAACTTGCACCCAGACACCAATTTCCCAGTACTCTGTTAGTACAGAATAATGGTGCTAGAGCTGTTGGGGCTGAGACATCAGCTGTTGCCTACACGTGGTCAAAGAAAGGAAGGGCCAGAGAGGTGGTGGTGCGCACTAGCATGGTGCTCTGACAAGTACCAAGCAGCAGAATGAGAGTGCGCAACATAGGGAGGGAATCCGCACAATGAATCAGAAAGTCGGGCAAGCTGTTGTGGTTAATATCCTGTTTCGTTCATTGATGTTTCCCAGAATGTTAGTGATGCTTTCTGGTGTGGGAGACGAAGGCATTCCAGGCACACTGTGATGATCTACCAATAAATCATCTCTACAATTCATTTATGCCTCCTGGAGTAGTTGCTGATCTCAATATTGGTAACAAGCTGTGCCTGATTGAGGACAGGCATTTGTCACCATCAATTCCCCTGAATGCTTTGGAGAACGTACTTGTAACACTGATACACTGAGAGCTACAGGAAAGCTTACAGAGGCACCTACGTCTGCTTGTACTTGGACTTTGAGGTATTGTTTCACTTTTATATGCCTGTGATAATATTTTGTGCCACACTCAATGAATACAAATACCTTATTAATGTGTGCCGCATTTTTAAATTTCTTCCAGCGAGCACTAGTTTCTGACAGAGTATTCCATCCGCCGAGATCTAAATCATTCCCTAAGTTGTGTTACATATAACCATGACTGCTTCTGGAGTGCCCCAACCTCCACTTTTTATTTCTGAAAAAAGTGACGCAATTCTTCCTTGTAAACAATGGAAAACACTTTTTGATTGCTATTTGGTTGCAATTGGAGGAGAAACATTTTTTGCAACCAGAAAACAAGCGATACTACTGCACAACTTCGGAATAGATTATTACAACATCTACAAAAGTATTTATGATATACCCTATGAAATAGTGATGAAAAACCGACGGATGTGTTTGACATGTCAGTCAAAATGTTGGAACAATATTTTGTAACTAAGATGAATGTTGTTCTGGAACGCATTAAGTTATTTGCCAGAACTCAAGGATTGGAGGAGGAGCAAGATGGTGGGCTGATGCCGTGGCAGTGAGCAGACACACGGAGAGGTCCCTGCGCTCCCACACCTAGGCGATGCTAAGAGGAAAAGAGCTGAGATAAGGAGCCTTTTCTATGGCGGGCTCAAGAAAAAAAGAGGATACAACTTACAGTAACGTTGCCGGTTTCCGCACATCGGGAAAATCCGAATTTGAAGACTGTAGGCTAAACTACTGAATGCAGACAGCAGCAGCTGGGATCAGGCGCCTGCTGTACGCTTCCTGGCTTGCACGCTGGTTAATCGGACGCTGCTCGGTGGTCTACTGGTCGAGAATGCCCTCGAGACTGCTTTCAGCCCTAGACGCTGAATTAAGCAGGGTTATGGCTCCACCAAAAATATTGCCCAGAAACACACGGGGAACACGGACCCCGGCGAGTGCGGCAGGAGCCTTGGGGACTGAAGCGGATGAGGAGATGTCGGCTGCGCAGAGAGTAAATACAAAGAAGGGCTCTTCAAAAGTAGGTAAGCCGTTATTGCAATTGCTGCAGTCAGGGAAAGCAGCGGATGTTATTTCATCAGCTGGAGCGCTTACTGAGCAAGAAACTGGCAACAATATAGCAGAGGCTATCTTAAGGGCAATTCCAGTACAACAGAAGGAATACAATAATGTGACCCGCCGCCCAGACGTTTCCGGGAAAGAAAAATCTGTTGAGCAGGCTGAGACGGCTTCGAGCCCTCATATGACTACAATGTATCTAATGGATTTATCCGAAGTGCTTCCATCGCCTTCGGAGCTGCTGGTGCCTCGGGAAAAAGATGCTAATACCGGAGAGGGGAAGTTAGCTGCGAGGCGGCAAGAGCTATAGAAGCTGGCAGAGAAAGCCCTGTTTATAAAGACCAGACGAGCCTTTGCAGAGTCATGTGGATACATCTATCACTTCTACTACTACTTTCATAGACCCTTCCAGGGGGAGTTTTGGTACAGAGACTGGGGTGCATTCAGTGGTTCAGGCAATGGCTCAGGCTGGAGATGGAGATAACGGTTCAGTAGCTGAGGGAGCCGGGCCAGAGGTACAAGGACCCAAACAGGAACCTGGTAACCCCAAGCTCTTGAGGGAAAAGAGGGGCGATTTGCCAGCAGCTCTCAGAAATTCAGTGCGTGGGCAGGCAGAAAGTATATGGGCTGAGAATGAGTTACCTAACGTTTTTTCCGGTAAAAAGAAAAACTCAAAGCCTAAAATAATGAGAGGTGCGAAGAAAATCCTTAGTGAACATGATAATCAGCAACATCGTATGGCATCCTCACGCACTAAAGACACTTCAGTTAGTAGCCCTCTGCGCAGATGGGTCCAGGCGAAAGGAGGGGTAAAGTCAATAGTATCACGGCTATCAGGTAC
Source organism: Calotriton arnoldi (assembly GCA_963921515.1). Lineage (NCBI taxonomy): Eukaryota > Metazoa > Chordata > Amphibia > Caudata > Salamandridae > Calotriton > Calotriton arnoldi. Next base: position 598 of record CAWUFW010016778.1, on the reverse strand, counting down.
TAGCCCGATAGATGGTGGTAGCATCGAAGATGGAGAAATAATGGGGGCTAATCTTGAGCCAGAATCAGCGATATCTTTTGGACAGTCACCCACTATGTCTTTTAATGATTTGGTATCGATAACTATCTCTCCTAACGAGGGCGGACTGAGGGGCCAAATTGCGGACGAACATCAATTTGAGCACCAGACTAAGAAGGTTCAGGACCATGATGAGCCATCACTTTCCCTTATTCTCCGGGCTTTAAATGACCAAAGACTTGAAGCGCAGGAGCATTATGCGCAGGCTAGAGCTGACAATCATAGTATCCAGCAGTCATTAAAGGAGGTGACATCTAAGGTTGGGGCAGTCACAAAGGATATTCTGGAGTTGCAACAGAGGGTTGCGGACACTGAGGAGACGACCACCCAAACTTTCAGCTCTTTGCAACTACATGATGCTAAGATTACAGCTATGCAGGCAAAGCTAGAAGATTTAGAGAACCGGCAGCGACGACATAACCTAAGGCTATTTGGGGTCCCAGAGGGGGAGGAGGGATCAGACCCTGGAGCATATGTGGTCCAGCTCTTCCAGAAGGCCTTTCCTGACTTTGGGGCCGAT